>JBCEWC010020103.1:0-11087 GCA_038996855.1 Solanum aculeatissimum
GGACTCGCACCCACTGAAATACATGGGACATTGCAGCACCTCCGACCCAATTCAAATTACCCCCCATTCATAGGAAATATTTAGTCCACCACCAACATCGCAAGGCTGCATCAGGTGTTATATAAATAGCAATAGCATGTGGAAAATACGGGGTGTTACCGTAAACACAGAGATTATGATATAGAAGAACATAATTAAGCACTTACAAGATGAAATTAAAATCACAAAATCTAACTCTTCAATTAAGATCACAAGTTTAAATCAAGAACATATAATGTATGATAAATCCTAAGTGTATTCACTAAAATAACGTTCAAACTTCGTTCTCCCTGGAAACTTAAAGAAAAATAACCTAGAAGCCTATTTATAATAAGTGAAATACAAATCCAAAATGAACTAGGAAAACTGTGTCGGCAATCTTCACGGGACCTCTTTAAGGGTTGTAAATCACTTCAAGGCCAATAGATCGAGGTTTCGTGGATTCTGGAAATGTTCAAGAGCTAGCTTCTACAAAACCTTTCCATGGCCCGTGTAAGATTCTATGGCCTGTAGAAGGTCTCATCTGATGGCTTTTCAGCATATCTCTAGTTTCTGATCCTCAGGACATGACCATCACTCTACGGCTCGTGTAACACTGTACGGCTCGTGGATCCTCCTCGTAGAGTTGACTTCAAATTTGCACCCCTCACTAGAACTTTACACGAAACTCCCTCCATGACCCATGGACTACTCCATGACTCGTAGAGGGTCTCGTGGAACACTAAAAACCATCAATTTTAGCATCTTTCTCCAAAAACTTTGCCAACACTGTAATCCTACAAAACAAACATAGATACACAATCAAACCTACTAACATTGCATTGAGAACACACAAAATTCCAAGTTTTAAGCATCAAAAGTGTTGCATTTTGGCAGCACGTCAACACAGTCAACTTTAATTGTTGCTTGTCCTCAAGCGACGGACTCAATTTGTATAAGCAGTATAGCAGCATACAAACTCGAACCCAATGACACAGACTCAATCAAAATCCAACACAGACACCCACATTATATTTCAACCTCAGATCAAATAGTCATCCAACAAACCAACATACATCAATATTCCCAACAGTACAACTATGACAAGTCATATAATTATAAATAAGTAGCAATCACCGAATTAGTTAGACATCAATAATGCAATGCAAGTGCCCTTACAAAAAGGAGTCCCATTTTTCTCTCAGTATAAAATTTACACAGTTAATGCTCGGGAACATACTAGATTACTCTCACTCACAAAAGACATTTAGATACCATGGTCAATACCATGTATTTGCCCATATACTCATGACTAACACTTTCAACTAGTTGGGTTAGGATCACTTTAGGACATGTTAGACTTGTAACAAAGGTTCAGGGGGATTCGGTGTGATATTTTGGAAACATAGTGACTAATGGCCCTCCTTGACACTGCATTTTCTACACTTTCGCCCTACCAACCTATCTTTTAATTCATTCTCCCTTTTTCTCCTATTTCAAACCTTTTAGGGTGCCTATTTTTCATGTTTTTGCATAGTGCCGTTATTTTTTCAAATTCTTTTTATCTTTAGCATACTGATTAGGCACTTCTTCATTTTTTTTCTTTTTCTTGCACCTTATTCCCTATTTTCTACCCTTTTTGCATCACTAATTTTCCCTTCCCTTTTTACGACTTTTACCTCCTTAGCCACCCTCAACTTAGACTTTTAGCCTAGGTTGAGGTGCACATTATCCATCCTTCGAACTAGGGCCACTTTTGGTAGCCACCCTCAACTTAGGCATTTTTCCTCAGTCAAGGTGCAGGATGTTCAAGGAAGGACCAGGGCCAATTTTAGGATTTAATCCTGAATGTGGGTAAGGTTTCTTAGGTGTTTACAATCAAGAGGTCAATTTTAGGCTCAAATATAGGGATCAAGGGATATGTGGTATATTGGGTTGGATATTTTTAGGCTAAGTGGATTATTACAAACAATGGCCTAAGATCTTTTCCTAACAAACTAATCTACAACAAAATTAGAGTAGCAGGGCAAGTTTTGAATTAAAACAGAGTACTGAAGCAATTAAGCTCACTCACACATGGCACTGCTTTACATGTTACTACAGACAATCATATCATGCTTTTTTTATCACAATTTAGCCTAACTTATAAGAACAAGCACTATCAGATAGCTAATCATGCAAGGTTGTTATCAAAACTAACTAAACACAAAACATTTGGTGGGTATCATTTAAACAAAGCATAATTTATGCCATAGATATAAGTATTAAATGCTTTTAATACTACCTAAACATGTCGGTTCAACAGCAAAATAAATATTCGCAAGGAAAAAGAACACAGAAAAGAAAACCCTTTGGATAAAAAATTAGGATAGTTATAGGTCAAGGCTACTCATACTTCCCTGAGGCCTATAACTACCCACACCCCATCAAAAATGTTATGCATTGTCCCCAATGAGTACATAATATAAAAAGTAAAGAACAAGTGTCAAAAGAACATACATGGGCGTCGGAGTGCCTCACTCATCCTTGGATTACCTCCCAAGTAGCGCCTGATTTATTGTTACGACACGACAGGGTTCACTTGATTACTCAGAATTCATCAAGTGCCCATGCTTCCACTGTCTTAATTTCTTCATCATTGCCAAGGTATAACTTCACTCTTTGAACATCCACTTTGAATATGGTGCCATTTTATTTCTCTAACTCGATAGCTCTGTGCCGAAGACTCGTGCTTCTCTGAAGGGTCCAATCCATTTGGATTTGAGCTTCCTAGGGAACAACCTCAGCCTAGAATTAAAGAGCATTATTAGATCTCCGGGTATGAACTGGCGGTTTTCAATGTGGCGATCATGTTGTAGCTTCATTCAATATTTGTACAAAGTCGAAGTCTCATATGGTTTCAGATAGAATTCATCAAGCTCTTTCAACTGGTTCAACGTCAAGGTTTCTATCTCATTCCAATCTAGGTTTAACTTTTTCAATGTCCACATCATTTATGTTCTAGTTCCACTGATAAGTGATAGGCTTTCCCAATGACAAGTTGGCAGGGAGACATACCTACGGGGTTTTTGAATGCAGCCTAGTATGCTCATAATGAATCAATCAAACTTTTGTGACCAGTCGGTTCAACTTGCATTTAGAGTTTTGGACAAGATTTGTTTCATCTCCCTATTAGATACCTCTACCTGTCCGCTAGTCTACGGATGGTAGGGAGTTTCCACTCTATACTTGACCCTATATTTTTCAAGTAGTGCTTTAAAGAGCCTTTTGCAGAAGTGCGAGCCTCCATATTTGATGATTGCCCAAGGGGTACCAAATCTGGAGAAGATATTTTTTTCCAGGAATGTTGTGACACTTTTGCCTTCATTGTTGGGTAGCGCTACCACCTTCATGCACTTTGATACATAATCCACAGTACCAGAATATACTTGTTTCCATATAAGCTAACAAATGGGCCTATGAAATCGATCCTCCATACATCAAATAACTCAATCACCATAATTAAGTTTAGGGGAAGCTCGTGCTTGCGGGAAATGACACCATCTCTCTGGCATCTGTCGCATGCCTTGAAAAAGTCATGGGCATCTTGTTGGATGGTCAGCCAATAGTAGCCGCACTGTAGAAATTTATATGTTATTCAAACTCCACTATGATGACCCCCGACTAGTGATGAATTACACGCCTCGAAGATGCTCATCATCTCAATCTTTGAGATGCAGTGATGAATAACCCTATCTGAACAAACACAAAGAAAATATGGATCATCCTAGAAGAACCTTCTAAAATTGGTCATAAACTTGCGGCGATCATAGGCAGTCAAATTTGGTGGTACAATGTCACTAACCAACTAGTTTGTGAAATCTGAAAACCAGGGGATCAATTCATGTGATGTTGTCATCACACTTTCATCAGGAAAGGAATCATTAATCTTGTCCCCATCCTCAAACTTTATCATGGCTTCCTCTTCTAGTCTGGAAACATTGTCTGCCACGTGATTCTCTGTCCCTTTTCTGTCTATCACCTCAAAGTCAAACTCTTGGAAAAAAGTATCCATCGAATCAGTCTTGGTTTTGCATCCGTCTTTGTCATCAGACGCTACAGTGCAGAGTGATCTGTATGTATCACGACTTTGGTTCCTAGCAGATAAGATCTAAACTTTTCAAATGCAAAGATCCTTCCAAGTAACTCCTACCCTGTGACGGTGTAGTTATTTTGTGTTGCATTAAGGGCTTTACTAGCATAATATATTGGATATAAGATCTTCTCTCGGTGGTGCCCTAGTACCACACCAACTGCAACCCCGCTTGCATCGTACATGATTTTGAATAGCTTGGACCAGTCTGGTGTAATGATAATAGGAGACAAATCAACTTCTGATTCAACCCTTCGAATGCTCTATGGCATGCATCATCAAACATGAACTTAGTCTTCTTTTCAAGCAACTTGCACAATGGGTGTACAACTTTTAAAAAGTCTTTGATGAAGTGTCCATAGAATGCCTGTATTACCCAGAAAGTTTCTTACACCTTTGACAGAGATAGGTGGAGGAAGCTTCACAATGACTTCTACCTTAGCTCTGTCTACCTCGATACCCTTGCAAGTTATTTTGTTCCCTAACACGACACCCTCTTTGACCATAAAGTGACACTTCTCCCAATTCAAAACCAGATGACATTTCTCGCATCTCTGCAGCACCGCATGTAAATTTTCTTGACAATGTTTGAACGAGTAGCCCACCACACCAAAATCATCCATGAATACCTCGATTATTTCTTCCACCATATGTGAGAAAATGAACATCATACACCTCTGGAACATTGCTAGAGCATTGCACAGTCTGAATGGCATTCGTTTGAATGCAAAGGTGCCATAGGGGCATGTGAATGTTGTCTTTTCTTGGTCCTCTGGGGCGATAGAGATCTGATTGTAATATGAGTAACCATAAAGAAAGTAGAACCATCCCTTTCCTTCAAAACGGTCTAGCATCTGATCCATGAATGGCATAGGAAAGTGATCCTTGTCTATTGAAGCATTGCGCTTTCTATAGTCCATACACACCCTCCATCCTATGACTGGTCGCATGGGAATTAATTTGTTTCTTGTATTCGGGACTAGAATGATACCTCCTCTCCTTGGGACACACTAGACTGGGCTTACACATTCACTATCAGCTATTAGATAGATAGATCACACCTATATCCAACTATTTGATAATTTATGTACGCACTACCTTCTGTATAGGTAGGTTAAGACGTCGTTGGTGCTTAACACTTGGCTTGTACCCCTTGACCAGTTGGATCTTCTGAGTACATATTCTAGGTGGGATACCAATAATATTTGTCATTATCCATCCAATGGCTATTTTGAATTGTTGTAGGACTACGACTAATGCATTCTCCTGTTGGGCTGTTAGATCTGCTTCCATTATGATTGCCAACGTGTTATCAGCACCTAGGAACACATATTTTAGATGCGGTGGAAGGTCCTTCAACTCCAGCTCTAGTGGTTCCTCGGTGGAAGGTTTAGTGGAGTGACTCACGATGTTTTAAGTCTAATTCAAGCTTAGCTTGCCTCCAAGGGAATCCGAAAGCTTTTAAGGCTTGCATTGTCTCTTCATAATCTAGGATGTCGTCACTTTCAAATTCATCAAGACTGCCTCCAAAGTGTCGATACCCAGCCTCTCTTCAATTGGCACTTCTGGGTCCTCATCGTCCTCGTAATGGTTCAGATCGATTTGAACAATCTTTTTCTGTATTAGGCCCCTGAAATTAGACAAAAACAAAACAACTACGTGACATAAGAAAGAAAAAGGCTAACCCCCAAGTTACTCTAATTAACTAAGTTTACCCATATTCCCCAGGAACAAGCCAAAATACTTGATGTCGCTCAAGTCACACCTCCTTTTTGAGGTAAAGCGGTCATCAAGTAAATAACCTAACTGAGGTTAAGATCGTTCCCACAAGGAATATGGTAGACTTTAGAATCAATTCAATATACCTTAAGAGTGATTAACCTATTATCTCCTGAGGAAAAGGGGGTTTGAAAATAAGAATTTAAATTAAACTAAATGAGTGTAAGTAATGAACAATCAGTGGAAGTGCTAACTAGGGTTAAGTGTTCCCCATGAATTCCTAACGTGGTTATATCGCCACATGCAATTCTCTTCCGGTGTGTAAGAGTAGGACAGTAAATTAGGTTTACCTAAGTCTTTGATCTAGCAAATAGGTAAATTTTCACCCCAGAACTTAATCCATCTCAGTGGTGTGGCACTACTAACCCTTACTTTTATCCCAATACAACCTTCCCTGATTTGGCTAAGTTGATTAGAAGAGAAAGATCTCTATCATCTCCTGGTAATTACCTATTTTCCTATTTGTCACTTCCTTGATCTGGAAGGTGATACTAGGCGAGTTCTAACATTAGCCACCGCTAAAAATTAATTAAGGTGAAGAGAATAATTAATACGCCCTAACAAACCTTGCAAGAATTACACATTAACCGATTTTACCTTGTTAGTTCATCATGGTTCCCACAACCCTAGTTGTGGATTTAGCTACGCATTATTTGTGTAAACGCAGAGATTATGACATAGAAGAACATAATTAAGCACTTACAAGATGAAATTATAATCACAAAATCCAACTCTTCAATTAAGATCACGAGTTTGAATCAAGAATACAAAATGTATGATAAATCCTAAGTGTATTCATAAAACAACGTTCAAAGTTCGTTCTCCATGGAAACTTAATAAAAAATAACCAAAAACCCTATTTATAATAAGTGAAACACAAATCCAAAACGAACTAGGAAAATTGTGTTGGCAATCTTCAGGGGACCTCTTTACAAGCTCATAAACCACTTCACTGCCCGTCGATCGGGGATTCATGGATTTTGGCAGTGTTCAAGAGCTAGATCCTATGAAACCATTTCATGGCTCCTGTAAGATTCTATGGCCCGTGGAAGGTCTCTTCTGATGTCTTTTCACCATATCTCTAGTTTCTTATCCTCAGGGCACAACCATCACTCTACGGCTCGTGTAACATTGTACGGCTCGTGGATCCTCCTTGTAGAATTGACTTCAACTTTACACCCCTCACTGGAACTTTATACGAAACCCTCTCCACGACCCGTGGACTACTCCACGACCCGTGGACTACTCCACGACTCGTAGAGGGTCTCACGGAACACCAAAAACTCGCAATTTCAGCATCTTTCTCCCAAAACTTTGCCAACACTATAATCCTGCAAAACAAACACAAACACACAATCAAACCTACTAACATCGCATTAAGAACACATAAAATTTCAAGTTTTAAGCATCAAAAGTGTTGCATTTTGGTAGCATATCACATATTGATATTATATTCCTTCCTATATACTTTTTTCTAAATGTGTGCCTTTGTCATCTAACATTGGTTGTAGGTTAATATGTTCATGTGCATTTCATGCCTACATACTTAGTACATTCTAATGTACTAACACATACTTTATGCCTATATGATCTAACCATGTAAGGAACAGAGACTATATACATCTACCTATTAACGGTTATCTTGGATTTCTTTGAGTATCTAGTGGTGAGTCATTTTCTCCAAGGACAAAACTCCCTTCTTATCTTCCTTTTATGTTATGTTATTTATGTCTTTATTTTGAGGGTGAGCCTGTGACATGTCTTAGTCCCTGTCCTATTCTATGAACTAAAGAAATTATTGGACATTCCGTAAACTCTATATACGAGTTTGTTATGTGTTATTGATTATAAAGACTATGTTTATGTTTATCTTATGACGTTTATGCTGTGATGATTTGATTTGATGAGATATGGAAATATGAAAAGTCTTAAGACCCTTCTATCCCCATAGAATGAGTCATACTTATCTGCCCCTTAGTTCTTATGTGTTATATGCTATACGAATTCATACAAATCTCTGTCCCTATGACATCCCCATAGCTTGAGTCCAAATCTCCACTTCTCGTAGAACTGTATGCTTGTTGTTTAATTATGCGCTTATGAACCAATGATGTGTATATGGATGCTATGAGGCTTATTTAGGGACTCTCGGGTTCCCATTCGCCATGTCACTCCTAATCCCTAGGCCCTGGTCGTGACAAAGGTCCATGCCAAAATCCATTTCCCTTTTAGGAAAAAACACCAGATAACTCATTCAAAAAATAATTGGGAAACTCAATGACAATGGGGACCTACTTAAGAGAAAAAAATTTATAAGTGACATCTTTGACCTTCACTTGATGATATATGCATCCCTTTGAGATCATTTTCTAGGCTTTTAGGAAGGAAACAAACTGACCTCTACATGAAGAATTACTACCCTCCCACTCAAGAATAGACTCATTTGGAAATTGGAACTTGAATCTACGAGTCCTACAATCGATGGAGGCATAGGAAGCATGCAACCAATCCATCCTAAGTATTACATCAAAATCAATCATGGAGAGTTCTACTAGGCCACAAGGGACAACTTTATGCAAAATGGAAATGGGGCAATTTCTATAGACTCTCTATGCAACAATGGACTCTCCTACGAAAGTATTTACTTCATAAGGCTCATGAAGACATTTAGGAAATGCATGGAATTTACTTGCAAGAAAAAGATTTATAAATGACAAATTAGGCCCCAGGTCTAACAATGTATATGCATCAAAACTGTAAACTTTCAACATACCGGTAACAACATATGGGGCCTCTTCAACTTTTTGTTGGCCATGAAGCGCATAGAAAAGGTTGGTTCTTAGGGAACCTTGAACTTTCCCAGCTTGGACTTGGGGCCTTGCACCTCCACTCCTATAATCCTTTGCATGATGTTCGAGCTTCCCACACTTGAAGCATGTATTCGAACCAACCTAGCACTCTTTCATGTGGAGCCTTCCATACTTGGGAAAATTTAGGGTTTAAGGCTTAGGATCTACCCCCTTGTCTTTAGTGGATGGGGGAGAAGGAGTGTTGGCATACCCTAGTCCACCTTGATTTTGGCCACTTTGGTACTTGTGACCTCCACTCCTTAGGTGAGAATATCTCCCACTGTCAACCCGAGTCCTCTTAGACTCCCTAACTCTTTCTCTTAACTCCTCCTTCTAAATTGTCTCAGCGTAGGTCATCCACTGGGAGATGTCCACATCTTTTACTACCATATCCATCTTGCAATCCTTGGACACCAAGTCCGATATATCAAAGATTAATTTGCTCATATGGGCCCTTGGATCCGCAACCATGAAAGGGGCATATTTGGAGAGTTTAGTGAACTAGAGGGCATACTCCCTCACACTCGTGTGCCCATGTTCGAGGTTGATGAATTCTTGTACTTTGGCCTCCCTCAACTCTACCGAAAAGAATTGGTCTAAAAAGGCACATCTTGAACTCCTCCCATCTGATTGAACTGGTTCTTTGGCCCCTATCATCCATCCATTGCTCATACCATACCTTGGCTACTCCCTTTAGTTGGTAAGACACCAAATTAGCCTTCTCTTCTGAGGGAACTCCCATGATGGCGACTATCTAGTAGGCATAATCAATAAAGTCGATGAGATCCTCCTCCGTCTTGGAATTGTGGAACTCTGGAGGACTCATCCTCAAAAAGTCTCTAACCCATGTATCCAAATTAGGCACTTGGGGAGGAACAACAATCTCTATATTGTCTTGATTATCCAATCCATAGACTAGCATGGTGAAGGAAAATCTAAACTCCGTGTGAGACGCTCCATCATCTTGTTGTAGCAGAGGGGCTTTTTGTTTGGGTGTGTTCCTTTGAGATCTTCTTAGTGGAATGATCTAGAAATAGTAAAGATATCATTATTAGTTATAGGAAAACCTTTGACAACTCTAAAGGCAAGACATGAATAAGAAATAAAGGAGGACTTTCCTAAACCGTCTCATAGCCTCTCATCTAATATAATAGCACGTTTCACAACCTTGAACGAGACTCTACTTGACGTGGTATAGATGGATATCCAAGGAAAATTTTAAAACCTCATGGTTAATAACATAAAGTGTAAAAGCCTCTAAGGGTCAAAATATACATCAATGTCTGAAATACATAGCAAGAAGGAAAATGTAACAATGTGAAAAAATTTTAACTTTGTAATGGTTAGTCAAGGTTAATATTGAACTGGTCATGGTTAACTTTTGGTAGCCGTGGGTTGTATTTATGTGGCCGGATTCAAAAGGAATCGTTTAGTGAAAAAGTAGGGTCGGTTGGGCAGTATACTTTGAAAAGTCATATCTTTTGTTAAGAGATGAATTATGTGAACTACTATATATCAAATTGAATCTCTTTGAGTTATCTTCGCAACGCAACTAGTTTCAATCAATTCAGAGTTCGTATGGGAAGGTTATGGCCAAAATAGTGGGGCTGCCCGTAATTGGAAGGACGCTAAGAACAAGGTTCTGGAACTGGGCTAAGGGCTAGAACACGGACCGTTTGGTGGTCCACGGTCCATGGGGGTGATCGTGTGGTGATCCAGTGAGCTCCTAGAGGCTAAGGTCCCATCTATGCCCCAATGAATGTCCCACGGATCACCTCACGGTCCGCATGACCCTTCACGGGTCGTGAGAGGTCCCGTGGAGTGGAGCAGAACATTGTCCAAGGTTCGGGGCTGGACTTCTGACCAAATGATGCTCCACAGACCAGCATACGGTCCGTGTGCAGCTACACGGTCCGTGAGGCTCCTCGTGAAGTGATCCAGAAAGTCCTCCGAGAGTTCAAGTCGAAATCGAGGCCAAGTGTAGTTACAGGGGCAAGTACACGGCCCGTGTACCTGTTGACGGGCACTGTAGCCCTTCTGTGAGACCCTATTTCAGTGAATTAGTCTATTTCATTAATAGTTAATTTGTAATTTAATTAGATCCTATTCCCCTTTGAGGCTTTCTAAGGTCTCCTAAACCCCCTAAATCAAACCCTAAACCTTTTTCATCCATTCTAACACTCCTAAAGTCTCTCCAAAATTCTCTCAATTCTTCTTACCTCCATTGATGAGAGCTTGAAGAAATTTGGGGAAATTCATCTCTCTTGCAATTCCATTCAATTCTCTTGATTAAACTCAAGGTATGTGGG
>JBCEWC010020104.1:0-11086 GCA_038996855.1 Solanum aculeatissimum
GCATTGTGTCGTCGAACAGAAAGAAATTAGCTCTTCCATTTCTTAGTAGGAGTGCTCCTATGTTAGCAGGACATTTCATGCAAGAACTAGGTTTGAGGTTCCTATAGGGGCCAGGTACACTCTACCTGAAAATGAGACAGAAATGAATGCAAGACTTTGAAAGTTTGCAAGGCTTGAAGCTCGTAAATGGATTTGTCCCCAATATCTCTTCGTGCTTTAACAGGTTGTAGGTCGACCATTGGTTTGTGCCAACTGGCTTGTAAATATGGTCGCCATTCCAGGATTTGCAGTCCAATACATTTCCATTATGTTACCTAGCCAAACCTGCCACCTCATGTGCCAAAGTAAAACAGTTGTTCTAGCAATCAAAAAATTTCTCTCTACTTTTTCTTCTTCATATTTTATAATTTCATAAAACGAGACTCTACAATCTTAAAGAGTAAAGGTTAAGTTTCAAGGTTAAGGTATTATTTATATTTATTTATTTTCTGTTTATTGATATGACTAACCTTACGAAACTTGAGTTCATTGCCCTTCATAGTTTGGGCAAGAACTACCCTTCATGGGTGTTGGATGCTATGGGTCTTGGAGACACCATTAATGTGAAAATAAAGCATCAAAACAAGACTATGTAAAGGTATGATATTCTTGTGTCATCATCTTGATAAAATTTTAAAAATATGAATATCACACAGTTAAGAATCCATTTGTTTTATGGAAAAACCTAAAAGAAAGATATGACCACTTGAAGATGGTCATACATCCAAATCCACAATATGATTGGATGCATTAAAGCTAAAAGACTATAAGTCTATTCACAAAAACAATTTTGATATATTCAGAATCTTGAATATCTTGGTATCACCAAAAATGTCTATGAGCAGACATGTGTTCGTATTGGATAAAAATTAGTGTAATTAAGACACATTCTATAGTAAATAAGAAAGTTACTAATTTCAATACTTTTATACTATGACATGATCATCTAGGACATCATGAATCTATAATGATGAGATAAATTATAGAAAATTCAAGTGGGACATCCATTAAAGAACCTAAAGATTCTTTTAAATGGTGAATTTTCTTGTAATGTGAGATCATTATCAACAAAAGTTGAGATTGAACCCCCTACATTCTTGAAATGTATATATGGGGATATTTGTGGACCAATTCACTCACCTAGTAGGCCATTTAGATATTGCATGGTCCCAATAAATGCTCAATAATATGATTATGGACACATATCATTCACTTTGATAAAGGTGTAGAGTTTTCATCCAAAGCATTTAATGATTATTACCTATAAATTGGGATTGAATGAATCATGTAAAGATAATTATTTATATGAATACTAATTTTTAATTAGTATTTGAATCAAACTTAATTTGATTTTGATTTATTGTATAATACTCTAAATTTATTTGCTTGTTCATGAAAAGAGAGTATTACACATATTTATTGCAGTGATTAATCATATCAAAATTAATACTAACCACTATTGTTGTGACGATAAGTAAATGATTGTGTGGTTATTAATTGAAACTCACAAATACATATTTATAGTTATATAGTATTCTATTATTGTGAAGTTGTTAATACAATATTATATTATTGTATTCAAAGTTTCTGACAAAGTTGTGGACAATTTCAAATTATTATTATATTGTTGATTGGCGATAAGATGATAGATTTAAGTTCTATCGCACCAAAAAGGGTAAGACATCAATTTAAAGTCCTGATGCACCATGATAATAAGGTGTTGGGTTCAAGCCCCATCAATTTATGGTGTAAGACGTCTTTATATAGATAAGACATTGGGTTCAAGTCCCCATGCACTATATTAATGATATAATAATGACTAAACCAAAATAATATTCTTTTGATGAAAAGTCATAAAATATGTTCCATTAAAATGCTTCATTCTCTAAATTGAATGTGGTAGCAATGCATAATGTTTGAAAAAAGACAAGTGATTGAATAATGCACGTGAACAAGGAATGAGGTACTAAGCTATCATAAATTGATATGCTAAGATGATTGTGTTTCATTCTTGAAGAATGAGAACTTTTTGATAAGTGCTACAGATACAGATCCATATAATTCAATAAAATTTATCAATATGAATGTGCACTTTATTGTGATAGAATCACGACTCATCTCCAGAAGAGAGATGGAGTAATGGAGAAGAAATAAATATGAAAATTACTCCTTGAGTAATAAATTTGAAATTTGCTCATGTAATAGTAAATCAGAAATTTACTAAAGCAAAAGGCACATGTCATGGTAAACTTGGAGTTTACTTATTAGACATATATTGAAGAAATAAAAGATTTTTCAAGATTGCTTGTTCTCATGATAAGTTGATTGGATCAACTAATGTTGAGATTGAATTTCTTAAATTCTAAAAGTATACAATGTGAATATGGACCCATTCACGGTCATGTGACATGTTAAATAGATGCATATATAAGATAATCACATGTGCATATATTGTCAACCTAAAGTTTGACATTTGCAAAATTATTTGTGCAAGATAATTGAGTTAAGAATACAACTTTCAAAATATGCAATTAAGACAATTCATCTTGATAATATTGATAAATATTCAAATTGATTGACATTAAGTGCCTCAAATAAATGGTCAATCATTGCTTATGAGAACAAAGACATGATTTGAAATATGATGAATTGCATATAAAAGATATGCATCAGACGAATACATTATGATCAATTTCTCCCTAAATAGATTTATGGCCAGGGACCATATAATTTCCATCTAATAATTTTGATATACGGTATATGATTAATAAATATACCATGATGCATAAAAGATGGATTCTCCAAGATAGATTGCAATATATGTTAGTTGTCTAACATAAGGGAAAAATAATAAAAAAACTAAGAGTTGAAATGCTCTTATTGAATGTCCCTAAAGGACAGTCTATGATATACATGAAACCTTCAGTTGATCCCAAATAAGATAATTTTTGAAAGGAAAGGACCAAATGATCATAATCAAGAGGCAATGTGCTCTTAAAGTGTTTATGACATAACACTTCATGAAATTTCATGAGAGGGGTAGCTACTTGAAAATAATGAAGTGATGAGATCTCAACAAGTTATGTCGCATTGCAAGTCGACAAAAATGATATTTTATCGATGAAATCTTTGATACAATATAGCGCAATATTGTAAAAGATTATGAGGATCTAAATTCTCCGGTATATCAAATCATGTTCTAATTATCAAGTGGAATGACGCATCTTGGTAAGTGTAAAACTTATTTGACTTGGAATCTAGACACTAGAAAACGTCATGCATTTAATATTAAATCTTGTCACTGGACAAAATTGATATGAGAATATTTGAAGGATTTAAATGCATGAAGCATATACAAGTTCTTGAAAAACTTGTTTATAATCCTCATATTGATTAAAATTAATCAAGAACCTTTCATATGCAAGTTGATAACTTGAATTGAAACTCTTGAAGAGTTTTCAAAAGGCAATAAATTGCTTAAAGAAGTTGAAGTAAGGAACTTGCAAAACTCTTTGATTCTAAATGGAGGATTCATAAAAGGAGATAGAACAAAACACACTTCACCAAAACTTTTCTACGTACATGAGCTCCAAAAGAGTGGTGATATAAATGTGCAATAGATTCGTTCTTGTGATAATGTGACTGATTTGTTCACCAAATCTCTACCAACTGTAACTTTCAAGAAGATGGTACATAAGATTGGGATGCGAAAATTCAAGTCTTTGGATTGATGTTCTCATTAGGGGAAGTTAATATGTGATGTACTCTTTTTTCCTCACAAGATTTTGTCCCATTGGGTTTTCCTTGTAAGGTTTTTAATGAGGCATCCAAAATGCGTATTATTAGATATGTGTACTCTTTTTCCTTCACTAGAATTTTTTCCCACTGGGTTTTATCTAGTAAAGTTTTAACGAGGCACATAATCTAGCAAATAGACATTCAGGGGGGAGTGTTATAAACATATTTATGTTATAGTGAATGTCTATTATGTAGATTCCTTTAAGAGTTAGGAATCATATTTGAAGACCAAATCAGTTTTTTTCCTATAAATATAAGAGTTTCCTTCATTGTAATATAGATCTATATACAATTGAATATTATTCAAGAACAATAAGAAATCTTCTCTCTATTTTTTCTTCTTCATACTTTATAATTTCATAACAAATTCATAATTGTTTAGGAGGTCAACAAGACACCTGTATAGTTAAAGTGTCTTTTAAATTCTGAACGACTTCAGGTGTCACTCTATCTCTTTTCTCAAAATATTTTAATATTTTAAATATTCTGAGAGGATTAAATTTCTTAAATATATGTAAGAGTAAATTTTGTTGACTTGGAATAACAACGTTCTTCAAATTTCAAAGTTTTGTACGAACGCAGTCCTACTCTCTCTAAGTCTTAATTTCTCAAAGTTATTGAAGATGACAAACGGGGAGATATTCAAAATGTCTATATATTATGGTGTTTTTAGAGTTTAAAAACAATCCGAAAAGGTCGATAAACACCCTAACACACACTATAGGGACGAAAAATAAAAAATAAAAAGGAAATTAAACTACACACCAAATGAAAGATTACTAAAATTAGTTATCATCAAATTATCACCAATAAGCTAACATCATTTTCCAACAATTCACCGCTATATAGAATTAACGATGAATGTTACTGTTTAGCTACATAACAATAATTCCTAAATTTTTTTAGTAGCGTATGTTATTATTACTAGTTCTTTGTCTCTTAATACTCCCTGAATTACCAGAATCATTCCCACTAGATTTCTCCATGACTTCTTTAAGTGCTTCTTGAATTGATGTTAGACAATATTGCATTTGATTATCATCATTGGTCCACGTGTCGTCTTCTTGTTGATCCTTAGTTATGTACAAGACATTTCTCACACGTCCACCAAGTGTAGTTATTTCAGCCTTTAGTGTTTTTAACCTTAGAGATTTCAATGTGTTGATTAGGTCAGGTAAAAGATCAGACCTATCTTCACAGCATAATGAAGCTTTGATCATGAAATTTCCTTGATCTTCATTATCATTACAATAATCAACTGTTAACTCGTTAATCTCAGTGGGGATTAGTTCATTTGTTTGGGCTATTTGTGACGTTTGTCTTTTGAGCTCTTTCACATGTTGTATCACCTCTGCTAGTAGTGATGCTTTATCTGTCTACAATATTCAAAAAAAAAAGAAAAAAGAAGACATTTAATTAAATAAATAAAAAAAAAAAGAATAGTCCATGCAGTAATAGTTATATTTACACAATTAGTTGGTATGGTTGCAAGTAGCTCTACTTGATAATATTGATCGATAACCTAGAATAAATAATAAGTAATTTGTTATAATAAGTTAAATTTCATTAAGGAAACATTTGGTAGAATGTAATAAAGAAAATAATTTATATATTAGCTTTCTGGTATTAATAATCTCTTATTTAATATATATTTTTTAAATTTATGTATTACTTATGCACCCTATTGATATTACCCTATGTAACACTAATATATATCAAATTATGGCATTAGCAATACCCTTCAAGTCCCTCAAAGGTAAAGAATGAGTGGTCTGGTATTTATATGATATTGAACAATTTTCTCAAATCTAAAGGATGAGTGGTCTCTTTATATGATATTGGACAATTCTTTTTTCGTGAGCTAGGTTTTGTAATTGAATTAGACCCACAAAATGAGATTAGAGCCATTATTTTTGTAGATATTGATCGATATTAAATTGTCCACACTCCAAATATCCAGTCCTGAACGTCATATGAGACATTAAAGCGTCCAACAAAAAGGATCGTAGATAATCTCTTTCTCCCTCGTATAATAACTTTTGGGATTAAACAAAATCTAAAATCATTTAGAAATTCAAATCTAAATGAAGCACAGAAAGTGGATTTTGAGGCTAGGCATGGGGAGGATTTATTGTTTTTTAAGGTTGAGCATGACTGACAAGAATGCTTGTTTGTCTGCCTTTAAGCTATATTTCTTTTCTTTTTGTTCATTTTATATACCTTTATTTTGACTAATATTTACCTAAAGAAATAAAAGCCAGCATAGAGATTTCCATGGAAGCTTTTCAACTGCACCATGGTTTCTCTTTATCATATCATTATAGTCAGTAGTTACTACACATTAACCAAATAAACACATCAAAAAAAAAAAAAAAATTTGATCAAACTACTTATCTTGAAATATTATTTCTTCTATCTTAATTTACAATGACATCATTAATTTGAATTATGAGTGTGCAACTTAAAATAATACTCCAATGTGAAGGAATTAGGAGTACAAGAATCAACATACTTAATTTTGATTACAAATTTGATTATTTTAAAAAGTACTCCCTACGAATCAATATATTTTAAAAAAATGATAATTAAAGAAAAAATTATTTGAATTTTCGAATAATATGAAATGAAGGCAGTATAGGGAATGATCAAAAGGGTGACAACCTTTTATATCTAGATACACAAAAGTACTCATTTTTAGTAGTATAAAATTTCGAATATTCATATCTTCTTACTTCTTCCTATTGATCCTAGCAATTCAAAATAAAAATATTTAAGGATCTAAATTAAGAAGGCGTTTAGCCTCTTTTTTTCGATTGAATTCTGAAAAAACATATTTGGTTATAAAATTCATGAATTAACTTTAAATTTCAGAATTATCAAGAATTTTATAAAAAAACAACAAAAAAAGAAGAACATGCTTGTTTTTCACTCTAAATTACTAGTAAAAAGTCAAAAACAACTCCGACTATATTCATGGTTAAACACAACTTGAATTTTCAAATATTATTTTTTAGTTTAAAAATAAAAAATTATTCTTTTTCCAAATTTCAGAATTAAATATAGTCAAATGCCCACTAAATGTTGAAACTAGAAACAAAAAAGAACTTTATAGGGCCTAGAACTCTTAGTCAAAATAAATGTAGATATATAGATAGAGAAGTAATAAAAATAAATTGGCTTACTTTAGTAGTGTTTGGGAGAAGGCTACGTAGTTTAGTAAGATGATTATTGATTCTTTCTCTACGTCTCCTTTCAGCTTCACTATGGCTTTTTGAGGCAGCAATTGCCTTTGCATCCATTATTTCTTGATCACTAATCATTTTGTGCACCTCTTGACATGGATATTGAGGTCTAATTTTGTTGAATAAATCTCCATAATGTGATTGTCCATGAAAAATAAATGGATGATCTTCAAATGTGTTCCATGGGAAAATTGATGATCTATTTCCACTTCCATACATAGCTTTGATATCCTGATCAAAATATTATATATTTATGAGCTTAACTTTTCTAGATTGACAAAAGACAATTTGCTGCACAAATTAAAGCATTTTATGTTCACACAGAGTCTATGGATAGGTGGTATCTGATCAACAAAGTGTAATGTAGACAATCGTCTATTATAACACATATATTGATGAATAATTTCACGGCTCAACCAAGCTCGTGGTTATGATCAAGGCTTACCACAAGACAATATATGTGAAACAATTCTATCACTATCATGGTGACCTAAATGAGAAAAAGTTGCACAAAAATTATGACCTAAATAATTACTTATATGAAGCCATTGAAAAAAAAGGAGATAAGATATGTAACAAGAGAAATGGATTAAATAACCTGCTATGAAAGATTGCAATACACTTAGCTTCGGTTTGATCACAGATTTTGTTTGTGAAACTTGAAAATTTTAATTTAGCTTTTGAAGTTGTGATTTTTGAAATTTGGAATTGTTGTTTGGACATACATTTTACTCGAAAAAAAATTAAAATTTTGTGAATACCAGAAAATTGGTTTGAACAACTATTTTTTGAAACTTGAAATTTTTTGAAGGTAGATTTTCAAAATTTTTGACAAAACAGATATTTAAAAATAAATTTAATCCAAAATTTATGATTGAAAATCTTTAGACTCACTAAAAACCACGAGAAAACAAGTTTGAGGTTGAAGAACTTTAGACTTGTTTGATAATCATCTCTCTTCTTTTTTACACAAAAAGAAGAAAAAGTAAGAATAACAAAGAGAAAAGGAGATCAAAAACTTGGATTCTACTTCATTTGTGATAAAAGGAGATTGTAAGAGGTCAAGGAAAGATGATGAAAAGACATGCCTTTTGATGGCCTTGTGTGTGCCCTTCCACTTGTTCTCCTCTTAGCTCTTTCTTTTTTCTAGTTGGTTGTTTTCTTTAATTTACAACATCAACCTTTGTGAAATGTGAGGATTGAATAGAGTATTTGATCCTATTTATCTTAGCATCAAGGTGTACTTATGAGTATTTTTTCTTTCTTTCTTTCTATATTGGGCCCTATTCCACACCTCCATCTCCACTAACATATGTAGTGGGGATGCAAGTATTGGTAGTTTCTATCCTTTAATTTAATTCCTATTTCCAACATTCTTTTTTCTCTTTCAGCTACTATCCTTTAACTATGGCCAGTACTTTCTTTCTTCATTTTTATTTATCACTGTTTCGCTTTTTCAGGTTAACTTGACTAAATATTAAAGCTAAATTAAAGTAGGTAAATTTAATATTTGAAATCTAAAATTTAGATGGTTGAAAATTATACGAAAAATGTTATAATTTACAATCCTTTTCATATTAATATGATGAAAAAATATATCTTAAAATATTGGTCAAAGTTAATATAGTTTGACCTTGCTAAGTAAAATAGTGACAATACAAGTAAAAGTGAATGGAGAAAGTATATGATTAAGAGCTCGTTTAGTTTAGTTGATCGTAAATAATCGATAAATTTGAAGTGTCAAAAAATATGTTCAAGTGTGGAAATTGATTTCATAAATAAGCATTGCATGTTTAAATAAAAGTATTGAAATTATTAGTAAGCAATTGATAGTATTAGTTAAAAAGTGTTGACAAGTTATAACTTTTAACTTATGTAGCTTATAAGCATTTGATATGTAAGAACGTTCGATTTTTAAATATGTCAAGAACACTTGTAATTTATTTTTATTGTTACTAGAAGAAGTCAAATTGCTATCCTTTGAATCAGTACAAAATAAATCTCGCTTCATAATAATAGTCCACATACAATATTAAAAAAATAAAATATATTAAACAAGTCTCATGTGACGAACTCGACCATTCAATCTTCCTATGTAATTGATGAGGTAGTTGTAATTTTTTTCTACTCCTTTGGCTTTATGTTGTGGTTTATTTAGCGTTGGTGAAGCCCCCACGTTGTTGTATATTATTAATAACTCTCTTTGTCATGGATAGCTATATTTCCACGCCCAAACTTTCTACCTCCCCAAGACCAAATGAAATCATTATGTCTTGGAACATACTCCTCCTCCACTACCTACTATACACCCTAGTGGGTGGGTGAAAGGTGAACTCTTATAACTACGTTAAGTTTGTCTCTATATCTCATAACTCATACTCTCTACGTTTTATTTTATGTGACAATTTTTGACTTAGCATGGTATTTATGAAAAAAAAGGAAGATTTTTGAAATTTATGTTCAAAAATTATTTTTAGATATTTGTGTGGCTGGAATCATTTCATTAAGGATAAAAGAAGAATGTTAAGGTTAAATAGTTTTCAAATAAAATAAGATGACATTCTTTTTTAAACGGACCAAAAAAGGAGTGTCACATAAAATGGGATGGGGGGAAATTTTTTTTCCGTTTAAGATGATATTTTTTAGGCATATAGCTTTAGAATAAAAAGAATTTTTAAAAATTATAGTTTATAATAAATCATAATCATTTATATGATTACAAATCATTTCATTAAAATAAAATATATTGATAAAGTGAAATTGTTATAACTAAATATAAGACAATGTTATTATCTAAAATAAAAAGTGTCACATAAATTAAGATGGAGAAAATAATTTATGTTGATGGGTTTTAGTTGCACACGTTCATTGGATCATTTGTTATAGATAAATTTGTGGTGGAATGGTAAGTATTCATTATCTTTAATCAGAAATTTCGAGTTTGAGTCTTAGGTATGATGTCACCTTTATTAAACAACATTTTAACTCAAGGTAGATTACTTTTTGATGTAAATTAAGAGTTAATTCGACGACTATCAGACACTTTTGAATGAGAATTGTTTTTAAAAAAAACTTGTTATTGTATAATCTTTTATTTAGCATTTGAATCATTGTTGATAAGTTTGACAAAATTAATATGTTCCTTCATCCTTTCTCCACCACAATTTGGATTGCTTTCCGAATTGCTAACGATTTAGCTTATCATAATTTTTCAAATAATGAGTGTGAGTGCATCAAGTTTCACATGAATTTTCTCAAATTACCAACGAAAAACGTTGATTTTAGCCCTCGATAATTTTTAATAATGATAATGAAAACGTCAACTCAAATTCAAATTCTAAAGTTTAGTTAAATTTTTTAAATTCTAAACTTCCAAAATAAAGAATCTTTCACAAAACGCATTCGATCACTTCAAAATCCTACCTCCCATCCTCCAAAGTCATAAACAGCTAAAGAAAGGCACGGGAAGTTGGGTCCAATGTGATTACAATGAGAGTCGTTACACTTGCGCTTTATTTACTTAAAATATTATTTTATAAGATTGTGTCTACATCAACCGTCGTACAAATGCAATGCACTTATTTAGAAAACTAGTATTGCAATTAGGAGTGTTCATGGTTCAATTTTGATCGATTATTGATTAAAATCAAAATCAAATCAGTTTAGCTGATTTTTAAAATTTTAAAATCAAATCAAATCAAATAAAAAATAATTATTAATTTGGTAATTTTATCGATTTGGTTCAAAAAAATTTTGATTTAAAAGTAATAAATTTATTAAGGACATATGTATCTCGATAAATATAGACACTTAGTACATGAAGAATCCACATGAAAGCTACTAATATATACTAGAGTTATTATTATAACAACAAAGTGATTTAGTGAAACAATAAAAATTATTATAAATCAAAGATCAAACCTTTCTTTATGGGAAAATTACGCAACTGAGCAAACTTATACTAGTAAATAACATAATATAGTTATAGTTTAATAATATTACATTTT
>JBCEWC010020105.1:0-11086 GCA_038996855.1 Solanum aculeatissimum
TCAAAACATAATGCAATTTACCCATGCATATTAAACCATTAAAGGGACATGCACATTGATCCTTTAAGAATTTCCATTAATTTCATAAAATTCAAACTTAAATCATCATTAAATCACCTAATTTCTATAGACCACAACCCAATGCAATGAAATAGATCAAAATTTAAAGAACTCATAATTAAAGAAAGCTTAAATTCATAATTTAAAGAGAAGGGTTCTTGGGTCTTCATGAATGAAAGGTAATCTATGAATCAAACCCACATACCTTGAAATTGGCCAAGAGAATTGGATGATTTTGCAACAAAGATGATTTTTCCCAAATTTCATCAAGCCTTCATCAATGAAGGTCAAGAGGATTGAGAGAATTTTGGGGAGAATAGAGGAGTGTTAGAATGGATGAAAGGGGATTAGGGTTTAATTTAGGGGAGTTAGGAGACCTTAGAAAGCCTAAAAGGGGCATAGGATGTAATTAAATTATGAATTAACCATTAATGAAATGGAATAGATCACAGAATACAGGGTTTCACGGTAGGCTGCCATGGGTCATCCAGAGGCTCACGGACCATGAACCTGTCCGTGTGACCTCACTTGGTCTCAACTTCGTCTTGAACTCTCGGGGAACTTTCTGGATCATTTCATGAGGGGCCTCACGGACCATGTACTGGTCCGTGGAGCATCACTTGGTCCGGAGTTCAATGCCAAATCTTGGCAACATCACTGGATCACCCCACGGGACCCTTAACGGGCCGTGAAGGGTCACATGGACCGTGAGGTGGTCCGTGGGACCACATTTGGTCCATGTCTTGGATCCCAACCCATAGGATCACACTGTACCAACCCACGAACACCCAAACAAACCATGGACCACCAAACGGTCCGTGGTCCCACCCTTAGACCCTATTCCAGAACCTTTTTCCAACATACTTCTAATTACGGGCAGTCTCACTGTAATGGCTGTAACTTTCACATCCAAACTCTGAATTGAGTGAAACTATTTGAGTTGCAAATATAACTCAAAGATCTTTGATTTTATATATAATAGTCCACACAGTTCATCCCGTACCAAAAGATATGGCCTCTTAAAGTCAGTGCTGCCTAACGGCCTTACAACCTTCCACCAAAATGATTCCCTTGAATCCGACCATTTAAATACAATCCATGGCTACCAAAATTCAACTATGACCAGTTCTACACCAACCCTTGACCATCTATTATGAAGTTTGAAATATTTTGGATCGTTACAGTAAGCTATGTAGAATGTTCATATTTCTAGCTACCTTTATCAATGTATTAATATGAAATTTATTCCATGTAATTTTAACTTAATAGTAGTAATTTCTTTACTGTTGACAGACGCCCGTGCTAGGCATGGGCATAGTCTATCTAGTTATTTCATAATAAAAGGATAGGTGACTACACTTCTCATCCTCGTGACTAGATTTGGTTTTGCCTAAGAGATCGATTGGCTGAGTCCTCATACTTCGGGGACAAAACCAACTATCATCCAACTTTTATATTATGTTTGAGACTGTCTTTTATTTTTATTTGAGGATCATCTAGGGACATGTCTTAGCCTACGCCCTGTCTATTGCTTAGAGGCTTGTTGGACATGATGTATGGCTCTTATGACTTTCGTACTTCTTATGCTTGTATGCTACAACTTTATGTTTATGTCTTAGCTTTCATTTATGTATCTCACTCGTTACCCATGAATGCTCATGAAATGCTAAGAAGGCTAGTTTGGGATTCTCTCGAGGATCCCAGCCGTCGTGTCACACCTAGGACCTAACTTGAATCGTGATAAACTTGCTTTAGATCTCAAGATTTTAAAGTGTCCTGGGGATTCCAACATCTTGCATCAAATAGAGTCTTATTCATGGGTGTGAAATGTAACATCTATTAACAGGAGGCTTTGAGGCACTTTAGGAAATCTTCACTTCTTTCATAATTCATGTAGTGATGTAGAATGTATCCCTATGCTTCCTAACTCTAGTGATTATTCTTTGTGCTTTACAGAAAATGCCTCTAAGAAAAGTGCCCGAGCCAAGAGAAGTACATGCTAACGAGGATCAAGCTACCCATGACCCTTTGGGAGAAAAAGTCACCAATGTTGAGTTCCAAACCACTATTGTTATGTTGGTCCAAACTATGAAAAATTAGGTAAATTAAGGTATGGTTTCTCCTCCTCCTCATGTGCCTACCCCGCGGCTAAGGTAAGAGTTTTCGCTTGAATGAACCCTCTTAAGTTCCATGGTTCAAAGGTAGATGAGGATGCTTAAGAGTTCATTGATGCAATGTATAAGGTATTAGTTGTCATGGGAGTGACTTCAGAGAAGAAGGCAAAGTTAGAAACATATCAACTCAAGGGGGTGGCCTAAGTATGGTTTACCTAATGAAGTCCAAAAGGGTGGATGAAGGTCCGATTGCTAGAGAGGATTTCAAGCTTGCATTTCTTGATCACTTCTTCCTACTTGAGCTTAGGGAGGCAAAAATGATAGAGTTTATCAACCTCAAGCAAGGAAATATGAGTGTGAGGGAGTATGCTCTCAAGTTCACTAAGCTCTTCAGATATGTCACATCCTTGGTTGTTGATCCCCATGCCAGAATGTGCAAGTTCATTTTAAGGATATCTGACTTAGTTGTCAAAAAATGTTGTACTACTATGATTGTAAAAAATATGGACATCTCACGACTTATGCCTATGCCGAGCAAATTGAAGGTGAGAATCTCAAGGGAAAATGGATGAAGAAGTCTAAGAGGGCCCAGTTCGAAGATAGGTTCTCTAATGCTAGATCAAGTGTTGGAGGTGGCCTCTCTAACAAGGTCTAAGGTTATAAGGCCAAGGGTCATCTAAAGCTCAAAATCAGAGATTTTGACAGGGATAGGGTATCATACCCTAAGGTTCAAAGTGGTGGTGGACAAGGTTTTCCTAAATGTTGTACATGTAGGAAAATCATCGGAGTAGGTGTTTGATGGGTTCTGGTGCAGATTATGGATGTGGTAGGATAGCCACAAATTATTAAAGTGCTTAGGTATAACAAATAAAGGTTTAAAAGTTCATCCCTAATGATAGGTTTCTCCAGGTGTTCAAGGGCAATAGAGGGTTCAACAAGGTGGCGCTCAACACAATAATTAATTTTATGCCCTTCATATTAGGGAAGAAGCAGAAGAGACTCCCAATATGGTTATTGGTATATTGAAGGTCTTTAAACTTGATGTGTATTCATTGCTTGACCAGGGTGACAATTTATTATTTATCATTTCTTTCTTATCCACTAGGTTTGATATGACTCCTGAAATTTTGCTAGATCCCTTCTCAATCTATACTCCTATGGGTGAGTCAGTGGTAGCCAAAAGAGTCTACTAAAATTATCCTATGTCGGTATTGCATAAAGTTATTCCTTGTGATCTTGTTGAACTTGATATGGCTAACTTTGATATTATTCTAGGGATGGATTGTTTACATGTTTCTTATACCTTTATAGACTGTAGGATTCACAAAGTTAAGTTCCAATTTCCTAATGAGCCGATTCTTGAATGGGTAGGTAGTGACTCATCATTCAAAGGTCGATTTATTTCTTATCTAAAGGCTTGAAAGGTAATCTCTAAGGGGTGTATGTATCATATCCTAAGGGTTAGGGTGTCAATTTTGAGTCCCCTACTCTTTAGTAAACCCTCGTTGTGAATGAATTTCCTGATATCTTTTCCAAAGACTTATCTGGTATTTCTTCCAAAAAGGAAGTAGACTTTGACATAGATCTCCTTCCCAATATCCAACCTATCTCGATCCTTTCCTATTGAATAGCGTCAATGGAGTTGAAAGAGTTAAAAGACCAATTAAAGGACTTGTTAGGAAATGGTGTCATTAGGTCAAGAATTTCACTGTAGGGTATTCCCATGTTGTTTGTGAGAAAGAAAGATGGGTCGCTTCGAATGTGTATAGATTACCAATAATTGAACAAGGTTACTGTAAAGAATAAGTATCCACTAATGATGATAAATGATTTGTTTGATCAATTACAAGGGACTAGTCACTTTTCCAAAATTGATCTTTGTTTCGACTATCATCAGTTGAGGGTTAGGGAGTGTGATATTCCTAAGATGGCATTTGAAACAAGTTATGATCACTTCAAATTTGTGGTTATGTCATTCGAGTTGAACAATACTTTGGTGGTGTTCATGGACCTTCTAAATAGGTGTTCAAGCCTTACTTTGAATCATTTGTGGTCTTTATAAATGACATTCTAATTTACTCTCATAGTGTGGAAGAGCATATGAGTAACGTGAAGGTTGCTTTAGATCTTGAGGGATAAATAATTGTTTGCCAAATTCAGCAAGTGCGAGTTCTGGTTGAAAAAGGTGATATTCCTTGGCCATATGGTATTCGGTTATGGCATTAAGGTTAATCCAAAGAATATTGAAGTGATAAAGAATTGACCTATACCATTGTCTCCTTCAGATATTATAAGCTTCTTGGGTTTGGTTGGGTATTACCGAAGCTTTGTTGAGAAATTTTCATCCATTGCAGCACTTTTGACCAAGTTGATCCAAAAGAAGGTGAAATTTCAATGGCAGACGAATGTGAGAAAAGTTTTCAAACTCTAAAAGATCATCTTACATTGGCTCCTATTTTGACACTATCAAAAGGTTTGATGGGTTTGTGGTATATTATAATGCTTCGTGTATTGGTTTAGGTTGTGTTCTGATGCAAAATATTAAGGTCATAGCCTATGATTCGGGGCAGCTAAAGGTGATTGAACGAAATTATCCAACCCATGATCTTGAATTAGTGGTTGTGGTGTTTGCCTTGAAGATTAGGCGTCATTATGGGGGTGCCTGTTGAAGTGTTTACCGACCACAAGAGTTTGAAATATGTGTTTAGTCAAAGCGACCTAAATCTGAGGCAAAAGAGGTGGCTTGAGCTCTACAAGGATTATGACATGAATGTGCAATATCATCCGAGCAAGGCAAATATTGTAGTTGATGTTCCTAGTAGGTTATTTATGGATAGGATGGCTCATGTTGATGAGGCCAAGAGGGAGTTAGTGGAGAATGTGCACCATTTGTCACGCTTGGGAATGAGGTTGCGTGACACCGATGAGGGTGTCATTCATGTGCAAAATAGGTTTAAATCATCAGTGGTGGTAGATGTTAAAGCAAAGCAAGACCTAGATACGACATTAGTTGAGTTGAAGAAGATTATTGCTGACAAAAAGGTAGAAATTTTCTCCCAATGGGGAGATGGTGTTCTTCGCTACCAAAGTCGATTATGTGTTTCAAATGTGGATGATTTAAGGGAAGTGATTCTGATGGAAGCCCATAACTCTCCATATTCCATACATCTCGAATCCACCAAAATATATCAAGATTTGAAGGAAGTGTATTGGTGGAATGACATGAAAAAAGATATAGCTAGGTTTGTGGTGGAGTGCCTAATTGTCAACTGGTGAAGGTGAAATATCAAATACTCTGTGGCTTTCCAAAGACATAGAAATTTCTAATTAAAAGTGGGAAGATGTGAATATGGATTTTGTGAAAGGTTTTTCCCATACCCAGAAACAATATGACTCCATTTGGGTAGTTGTGGATAGAATGACCAAACCATCCCATTTTCTACCCGTTAAGACTTCTTTCAGTGCCAAGAATTATGCTAGATTGTACATCATGGTGTTGTTGATATTGTATGTGCCATTGTCCATTATATCAGATCATGATACCAAATCCACTTCTCATTCTTGTAAGTCATTGTAAGGAGGACTTGATACCAAGGTAAAGTTGAACACTACTTTCCATCTTCAAACTGATGGGTAGGCCGAAAGTATAATTCAGACCCTAGAGAACATTTTGAGGGCTTGTTTATTGGAATTCAAGGGTAATTGGGATGATCACCTATCACTTATTGAATTTGCCTACAATAACAGTTATCATGCTAGTATTGAGATGCCACTATTTGAGACCTTTACGGGAGAAGGTGTAGGTCCCCAATAGGTTGGTTTGAGGTGAGATGACTTTGACTGGTCCTAATTTGGTGTTGGATACTATGGAGAAGGTGAAACTTATAAGGGAAAAATTGAGGACAACCCAAAGTCACCAAAAGTCATATTCTGATGTTAGGAGAAGAAATCTTAAGTTTCATGTAGGGTATTGAGTGTATGTGAAGGTTTCACCCGTGAAGGGTGTGATGCAGTTTGGTAAAATGGGTAAATTGAGTCCCCAGTATGTAGGGCCTTATGAGGTTTTGGAGCGGATTAGTAAGGTGACATATAAGTTAGATGTGCCTTCAAAAATGGATATGGTTCATCCGATGTTTCATGTGTCAATGTTAAGGAAATTTACTAGTGATCCGAGCTCTACTGTACATTCGAAGAGTGTTGAGGTTGGGGAAAATTTGACCTACGAAAAAGTTCAAGTTGAGATTCTGGATCAGCAAGTGAAGATTCTACGTAACAAAAAAGTTATGACAGTTAAAGTATTTTGGAGGAACCAACAAGTTAAGAATACTACATAGGAAGAATTATCGGATATGATGCAATGATACCCTTATCTTTTCCACTCTACTCGAGCCTAAGTTAATAGGTCACTCATGCTCAAATGGTCTGACTTCTTTCATTTCTATATTTTCATGTCATAATATGCATGCAGGATCATGAAACTAGTTTTAAATTACGTTCATTGAAAAGGTTTGAAGGTTTTATGATTTTGATATTTAAATTACATTTTTGCATTCATGTTGGATTGTTGATACTCATTTTGCTCTGTTCAAGCTAGCTGTTCTCTCAATCGAGGACGAATCATCCCAAGGGGGAGATGTTGTAAGGTCCCGAGTATTCAAAGTCGAAAATAAGTCTTGAAATTAAAAAAATCAAAAATTAGTGAAAGTGTCCCATCAAGAGACCCTTCACGGCTCATGGTGCTTACTACGACTCGTAAAAGGCCCTCGTGGTGGCACCACTTGGTGGTGTTGGATGTTTTAGGGGTTTTCTTGGTGAGGTGACCCACTACGATCGTGGGGGGTCACGTGAAGGGTACCTACTGTAATAACTCACAAGTTGTAAGATCAAATAAAGGCGAGGAATTTTGTTTTTGGGAGAATTTTTTTAACTATTCGGGCTTCAAAAGGATGAATCCATGTTGAACATGGTATTTCCTAGGTCCTTTTAATTGGGGATATTGCTTGAACCTCCCAAATCAATTCTAAGATTTTTCATGTCACCTCATATCACTCCATAATACTTAGTTCCTCATTCACTCGTTCAAAATTCTTTCTGAATCCTCCTTTCAAGCTCTAACCGAAGGATCTCCTTGTAACCTTCAATCTCAAGATAAATTCACTTTCAAACCTTCAATACAAGCTTATTTATGTGGTTTAGGGTCATCATGGGTCTCCTTCATCAAGACAAGTTCAAAAGAATTCCATTGGATAATTTTTTAACATGAACCAGTGTGTCAACTTCAAATGATCATATATCCTTGCAAAAATTAACTGGGTGTCCTATGACCTACCAAATTAAATCTCTTCGAATTATCTTTCCAACGCATCCAGTTTCACCTAAGTCTGAGTTCGAATCAAGAAGTTATTCCCATTTTCATAAAGTCTGCCTATATAGTGATTTATGTAAAATTTTAAGTTTGGTTCATTAATGGTCCTTCCGTAATTTTGGGTTATTGTAAGGGTCTTTTACGACCTTTTCACCAATCCTAGACCCCTAAATCAACTTACTCTTTTATTATAATTCATCCTTATTAGAAAACACTCAAGCTCTAGAATTCAATTCCTAAGGTTCTCTCTTCAAGTCTAGTGTTGGGGATTCAATTCAAGGAATTCAAGAGGGCTTCAACCCAAGTCAAATCCATCTTAATTCTTCTAATTTCAGTAAGGTATGTGAGATTGATTCATGACTCCCTTTCAATCATGAAGACCCAAAATTCTATTTCTTCAATTTCATGATTTTTAAGTATAATTTGGAAATGAGTCTCTTAAATTAGTGTTAATTTGTTGAAATTGAGCTATGGGATGAACTTAATTATTGATTTTATTATGATTTGAATCTTATTATTATGATTTACATGGATTTTATGAAGAATTAAATATGCATGTCCCTTTAATTTATGAATTTATGCATGGGTAATTTCAAGTAAGCTTTAATTATTGATTTCTGCATGGATTACTATGATTTCATCTTATTATGTTGTTTTAATTATGAATTACTAATACCCATGCTATTCCTTCATTCCTCATGGCATATGCATACATGAATAAGTATTTTCATGAGATTTATGATGTGGGTTATGACCCAATTATATTTATGACTATGATTTCAAGCAAGTATGGCTATGACATGACATGCGATCACATAATATCTATGATATGACTTTTAAGCAATTATGGGTGTTTACACCACTATGTACAAGTATGAATGAGCTACTCCTATGCATGTATTCATGAATTATAGTATGATTTGACTTTTTTAACTCAAGTATGCATGATTATGAAGTATGTTTGACTTTTAAGCCTAAGTATGCATGATGAAGATTTGAAAAGACTTATTCTCCTTTTTAAAGCATGTATACGTATATGTATTCCCGTGATATACTCACTTAGCACCGAATAAAATTGGAGGTGGAGGCTCGACCTAAGGGGTCCTTATATAAAGTCTCCATTCTCATAATTATGTGCCAGTATAGGATTATGTTTATACCCTTTTAAGGGATGATTATGATTCATGGGCCATCACATTGAAAAGACTAGGTCATAAGGTGTGGTGTGAGCTACCTTTGACAAGTAGTTCACTCTCATCTTGGTGTGGAGGCTTTACATTGGGAGTATCATGTAATAGCTCACATGTGCTTAGATATAGGTTATGATCACATCCTCGTATGTTAGGTATTATGACATTTATGCATCATGGATTTATGGCATATTGTTACGTTATTCTTTCTTATATACTTACTTTTATATATATGTCCCCTTGTCATCTAACATTGAAGTGCATGTTACTACATTCATATGCATTGCATGCACGCATACTTAGTATATTCAAACGTACTAATGCATACTTTTGCCTATATAATCTAACCATGTAGGTATCAGAGTCCATCCTCATCCACCTCTTCATGGCTAGATTGAATTTATGAGATTGTTCTTGTGGTGAGTCCTTTATTTCAAGGACAAGACCCACCTTCTATCTACCTATTTAAGGTTATGGCTTTCTTATGTCTTTTATCTTGAGGGTGAGCCCGGGATATATCTTGGCCCTCGTCCAATCTATGACTAAGAGGCAATGTTGGACATCATGTAAACTCTATGTACGAGCTTGTTGTGTGTGTTGTTTGTTGCTCATAGAGACTATGCTTATGTCTATTTTATGATGTCAATGTTATGATGTGATGATGAGAGATGAAATTTCCAAGTCCTTGTCCTCATAGCGTGAGTCATACTTATCTGCCCCTCAGTCTCTATTTGCTATGTGAATTTATGCAAATTCCTTTCCTTATGACATCTCCATCGCTTGAGTCTAAAGCCCCGTTTATCTAAGAATTATGTGCTTGTTGTTTAATTATCCACTTCTGAACCAGTGGTGTATATATGGATGCCATGAGGCTTGTTTGGGGACTCTTGCGTTCCAATTCACCATGTCACTTCTAGGTCCTAGCCCCGGGTCATGACACCCACCCAGGCTGCCTCACCATTTTGGCCAAGGCACCCACCACGACACCCACCACAGGTTGTGGTGCACGCCACTGGTCATGGTGGGGCCTCCGTGCAGGATTCCATCTAGTTTTAAATTTTGATTTTGTAAGGGCATTTAAGTATTTTTTTCGAGTTCCTAAACTCTATTTTGGATGGTTTCTAGACTAAATTACCCTAACCTATCTAAGGTCTTCCAATTACACTTCAAACACTTAAACTCAAAATTCACTCCTCCAATTCACTCTCAAGATCTCTTCCCTACTTCAATTAAAGAACTCTTTGAAGGTCAAGAAAATTTCAATCAATTCATCTTAATTCCTCAAATTCTCATTGTGGTATGTGGATTTTCATCCATGGGTACCTTTCACCCATGGATCCCAACTTATTTTCTTCATTATTCACTAATTTCAAGCATGATCAAATTAGAATTTTCATGATTTTGATATCAAATGCTAATATTATGATGTAGATTACATTTATATACTGGAATATGCATGAATTACTTCTGATTTACAAGACTTTTCTCAAGCATGTGATGATGTACAAGGAAATTATGAATGAGTTTCTTCAATTATGATCCAGATAATATTCAATCCTGAGATTATGCATGTATCTACTTTACTTTCATGATTTTAAGCTTATTGAATGTGAACCCATGCTACTCTCTTGAATAGGGGTGGACATTCAGTTCTTCGAATCGATTTTAGCAAATATCGATCCAATTCTTCGATTCTTGATTTTGAAAAAGTGTGCACCATATATTAAACATAACTAATTTAGTCCGGTTCGATTTTATTCATTTTTTTTAAATCAATTTTTTGGTGTGAACTAATGAAAAATAAAATGATGACAAAATCAAAGTATTAGATATTTAAAAACTTAAAATCATATTAAGTGATGATGTAGCCCCATGAAACACTTTTTGTGCTTAAAAAATTATATCTATCTTTGTCAAAAACTTGCACCTCCAACTATTACTTGAGGAAAACAAACACGAAGAAGAATTCCTTTACATGACATAAATCGATAAAATATATTTGAATTTTTCTTGGAAAATAATATTTCAAGTTAACTATATAAATTACAAATTTGTTACTACTTTGCTAGTTTCATGAATGATTTAATTGCTAATGATTTATACATATATAGTTTTACTTTTTTGGGTCTAATATATATATATATATAAATTTTAAAAAATTAATAAAAGTTCGATTCTTCAACGCACCGAAGTTTTGAGACCCCTATACCGAACACCTGTGAGACCCCGTGTTTCTCATTTTTCGTAATATACATATTGTGGCATGTTGTATAAGGCATGTATGACTTTGGATAGAACCTAAGGGTAATAAGGCTGCAAATAGGTGGTAATATCAAGGGATTAAAGTTTTAAGTCAA
>JBCEWC010020106.1:0-11085 GCA_038996855.1 Solanum aculeatissimum
AACCGAATTTCCAAAATTTACAGAGTCGCCACTTAATTTTTTAAAGACAAAAATTAAGAAAACTAAGTTAATTTTAACACCTAACAGAGAAAGTTTTAAAATTATAGAGAAAATGATTCGAGATTCAATTTCTACTTTGAGAAGAATTTAGTCATTCAAAGTAGCCGCTTAAGTGCGGTCGACCGTCGATTAGGAAAGGATTTGACTAACTTTTAAAATATTTTAAAGAAAAATAAACTTTGAGAAATTTCAAGTAAAATATTGAAAATATTTGACTTTTTTTTTGAAGCATTTAAACTTTAACAATTAACTTTAAAATATTTGACTATTAAAAAAAAGAGTAGACTTTTTGAAATATTTAACATGATTCTAACACACGAAGAAAAAAAATACAATTTTAACACAAATGGTCAATCTTAAGGGAAATTAATTAGACTAACAAAAGACAATTAAACTACACAAAAAAAATGTTAGAGTTAGTGACAAGGTTAACAAATAATACAAATAAATGAGTATAATAAGTAAATGGTAATAAAAAGTATTGGGCTTGGCAGACCCGATTCCTGTTATATTTTTCATGTATATACCTGTGTATATAGGTCTCCTTTCCTCTTGAAAAAAAACTTGTAGTGCAATGGAGGAGTCCCGAAAGACTCGGAGGAGTACATGCGAAAAGAGGGAGGAAATGAAATTAGAGCTAAATACATATATAAATACATAAACAAATAAATAAATAAATAAATAAATACGTAAATAAATAAATACATAAATAAATAAATAAATACATAAATAAATAAACACATAAATAAATACATAAATAAATAAATATATGAATAAATAAATAAATAAAATAAATATACAAATAAATAAATAAATACATAAATAAATAAACAAACAAATAAATATGTAAATGAATAAATAAATACATAAATGAAAAGAATATTACCTGATTCCAGGCAGCAAACTGAAAACAACGAGATTCAACGCCCTTTCCACCACGGAGAATACTCGCAAAAAAATATTTTTTTTACTAAATTCGAAAACCAAAAACCTCTAAGCTTTTGGACTCCTAAAATAAGGTTTAGTCAAGCTTTTGAGAAATTTTTAGTCTTCAAAGAAAGGTGTCCCAAAATGGTGCAGAAGAGTGGCTATGTATAGAGTTTGAGATTTGAAAATTTTTGTGTTTTTTCCAATGTGGGAAAATTGACAATTTGGCCATTTGAATTGCAAATTTAGCCATTAAAATGTGGTCAAGTTGAATAAATTGATTAAATTGATTACGAGACGAAATCAATACGAATTGGTTACAAATCGCTAAAAAAATAACTTGAACTATTTTAAAATATTAACATAAAAATCATGAATTTTTAGAAATGTTGGGCCAAAATAGGGTGTCAACAGTGATCAATCCTGCGATGGTGCAATTCTACCCCCAAATTATTCCGTTCCATACGGCAAAAAAGCATACATACAAGCTTCATTTATACTTAACAAAAGGTTAGAAGTCTAATTGCTTCAAATAAAATATCGAATCAAGTCAAAATCGTCGCTTTCCTCCTCCTTCAGTACTCCAAATCACCTCAATTTATTCAAATATGGCATCACAATCACATAATTAATCTAATGACACTAAAAACAATTAATTCGGAGAAAAATGATAAAATGATTAAAAATTCCATGCCAAAAAACGTTGCTAGAATCTAAAAATTTATGTATGAAAATATTTTACTCGTTAGAAGGAATCCAACTGCAAAGACAGTTTCGAAAACAGAGCAAAGATAAGTGAGAAATCATTGATTAAAGTTTAGGAAAATCATATCCAAAAATCTGGAATTTACACCATTAAAATCTCAAAATTAGAAGTTAAAAATATAAATTAATTAATGTAAATCAATGAAATAGGTCAGAAAATAGTTACCCAATCAATTTGCCTTCGAAACCTTGAAAGTTCTCCCTTAGAACGAGCTTGAAAATATCAAAAAATGGTGTAAAGGACTTGAATCCTGTCTTTTAAAATTGTTCACTGATCATGCACGAGTAATGCTCCGCGAACGCGGAGCCATATCCACGATCGCGAAGGCTAGAGGGGAATAACCCTCCACAAACACAGAAATCACGCCGCGAACACGGAGGTCTGGCTATTGGACCTCAGCGAAATCGGATCCATGAGGCGCGAACGCGAAGTACTGTTGCCAGTTGCACTAGAAACAACAATGCACCGACAACACTCCGCACAAACAAAACATGAACTGGACTCTCGCAATTCGTTTGGAATTACATAAACACAAGCCATACATCAAACCCTATTAAAAATGACGATTCAGATACAATGGGGTTGTCAAAATTCGAATTTGGAACCCCCATGGTCCCGAACCTAAGAAAGATCATTAAAACTAGTTTCGGACTCAAAAACTCAAAATATTCACGAAAGCCCTAAAAATTGCAAGAAGTCATTTCTAGCATCAATTTCATCACCCGGAACTACTTAAACTGATGAAATTTTGACACGAGCTTCGAAACTCCAAATGTTGATCAAAGTCAAACCTATGATCCAAAATGAACTAGAAATGTAACTTTAGGCCTAAAATCTCTATTTTAACTCCGAATTCAGTTCTGCAAGTTCTCCTATACCAGATTTGGCATTTCGAAGCTGATAGAATCGGGTTCCGACACTCTAAACTCAAAATGATCTCGAAATCTAAAATTTCTAACTTTAAACCTTTGAAAACTCTTTCAATTGTAAAACTCCAACTTTTTACAAGATTTTCAAAAATTGACTTTCAAATTTATCCAAAAATGATTCAAGGTAACTTTCAAGAAGGGCAAAATGGTAATTAGGTCAAAAATACCAAAAATGACCTTTAGGATCATTACATCATTCAACACTAAAAATCATGTTCGTCCTCAAACATAAAGCAAACGGAGGAGTCTCAATAGAAGTAACCAAGAGTCTGAAGACCGTTCTCAAAGACATTAATTACTTCCAATTAACCTCATTTCTAAGGGTCATACCATCAAAAAGTACTATCAAGAATAAAACTTATGCAATAACTTGAACTTCTACCCTCCAAGAGTAATTACAATGCTAGAACTAGCCAATGAACCAACTTGAACCAATGTCTTCATACCACAGTATACTCATCAAGATGGACTTTCACCCACGAGACCACAAGGCAACTCAAATCTATTTTCTTTGAATGTCAAGAGTGAACCTGAACTAATCACAGCCAACTACAACATATAAATCATCACAAACCCCATCAAAGTTCTGTCCTCTTAACATAATCTTCTCCAAATTTAAACAAATTTGTAAGAGAGAATCAAATTAAATCTAGCCCAAAGAAAGATAATTAACAGGAAAAATAACCATTTTCAAGCTTATAAAACCTCAAATAACACTGTCGGAATGTTGGAACAGTAGTCGAATCAAGTATGGTGCCTATTCCACAAGCTGCGATTATTTAATTAAGCATCAACCCCAATCACACGTAATCCATTCAAACACTCGTTCCCTCATGCCAACTTAAGAATTTCTCTATCACCCTATGAATTTTGCGTATCATAAGCGTGTAACTTTTATTTACCACTAAGTATTTACATAACTCATTATGGTAGATCAAGATAACTTTCATCAACAAAGCAGTATCCATCCCATCCCAAAATCATCAATGACACATCAAAATCATAAATTCTTTTTGTTATGGTTCCATGAGTTACCTATTATGATTGAGCAATTCAATCTAACATGAAACACAGAATTTCTCATGCATCATTGTTTGTTATTCAACACAAACCAATCTTCTTAAAAGGTAGTTGATAATATTTCGCAACTCGGTGGTGAGTCTGTCCATCTCACGTTATCACATAATCTCGAAGTGAAAAATCTATACCATTTACAACCCTGAGTCATGGCTATAAGCATGATGTCTATTCTTCCTTACTTTACTTGACTTCTATCTGTCACCATTGCTGCAAGGACATTTGAACCCTTAATACTTACTCATGACTCCATCCTAAACACTGAACTCTTGACACCTACTACTTATGTACTTGCTCCTAACCCATTTATTGTCATTATTTCTTGAAACACTTCACAATAGATTGTCTTTACTTCACACCAACTATTCAAATGCAACTTCATTAAGTTCTTTCACCATTAAAAGTACCAAAATCCATAATCACCAAGGACAACATCCACCCTTTATCTACCTTTATGTATGTTGTTTACTTCTTTACTTTGAGGGTGAGCCCGGGACATGTCTTGGCCCCCGTCCTATTCTAGACTAGAGGCATTGTTGGACATCACAAAGACTCTCATATGATTATGTTATGTGTTTACTTGAGACAATTTAACTATGTACTATGTATGGAAGAGATGATTATGCTTATGCTATTATGATATGTTTAATGAGAATGTGCTTATGTGGAAAGTCCTAAGTCCCTTCTTGTCCCCATAGTGTGATTCATACTTACCCGCCCCTTAGAACGTACTTGTTATGTGCTATGTGATTCATGCAAATCCTTTTTCCCATGACATCCCCATAGCTTGAGTCCAAAGCCCCGTAATCTCTTAGAATTGTGTGTTTCTTGTTAAATTACGCGCTTATGAACCAATGATATGTAAATTGATGCTAAGATGGCTTATTTGAGAACTCTCGGGTTCTCATTCGCCATGTCACATCTAAGCCCTACTCTTGGGTCGTGACATATTTACTGCAGTTTCGTCCACATTCTTCACCCGTATCATGTCTCTGAAGTCAGCAAAAGAGGTATGGGATTATCTATGATTGAATATGAAGAGGATGAAAGAATTCGAGTGATGCAAGTGCTGAATTTGATGCGTGAATTTGAATCCTAGAGGATCAAGGAACGTGAAACCATAAAGGAGTGATCTGATCAACTTTTTAATATAGTAAATCACATTAGATTGTTGGGTTTCACTTTTAACGAGTTAAGGATCGCTGAGAAAATCCTTGTATTGGTACCTGAAAGATTTCAGGCAACCATTACAATCTTAAAAATATAATAAGGACTTGTCTGAAATCACACTAGCAGAGCTCCTAAGTTCTTTTCAAGCACAAGAGCAACGACGTGTTATGAGACAAGAAGGAGTTGTTGCCCTACCAGCCAAGCATCAAGACAATCGACCAAATAAGAAGAAGAAGTACCAACCAACTGGAGGAGAAGGTTCAACACGTAACAACGAAAATGAAACAAGTAGCTTCAAAAGAAACTACCCTCCTTGTAAGCATTGTAGCAAGCTCGGACACAGACCTTTCAAGTGTTGGAGAAGGCCTGATGCAAAGTGCAGCAAGTGCAATTAGTTTGGACACGAAGCAATCATTTGTAAGAATAATACCAAGCAACAAGATGTAGATGCTCGGGTTGTTAATGAACAGGAGGAGGATCAACTCTTTTTTGCATCCTATTTTGCAAGTAATTTTTCAAGTGGGTCATGGCTGATTGATAGTGGGTGCACAAATCACATGACACATTATAAAGATCTTTTCAAAGAATTGAGATCCACTCGAGTTGTAAAGGTTAGAATAGGTCATGACGGTTACATTCCAGCAAAAGGAATGGGAACAATTGTAGTTAAGACACAAGCAGGTACTAAAACAATAGTCGATGTTCTTTATGTACCTGACGTAGATCGAAACTTGTTAAGTATTTGTCAATTATTAAAAAGGAGTTTCAAACTTTATTTCGAAGATAAATATTGCTTGATAAAAGATTCCTCAGGGCAACACTTCTTTAAAGTCAAAATGAGAGAAAAAAATTTCTCATTATATCCATCTGAAGAATAGCAAATGGTATATTCAACAAAAGCAAATGTTATTGAGTTATGGCACAAAAGACTCGGACACTATCATTATCAAGGGCTTGTCAAAATACAACAGATGAAGTTGGTGGAGAACCTACCTGATTTGGAAGTAAATTTCACATGATGTCCTACCTGCCAATTTGATAAACAACACAGAAAGTCATTTCCTAAATCAATCTGGAGAGTCTCACACAAGCTACAACTAGTTCATATTGATGTCGCGGGTCCTCAAAGAACTCCATCACTACAAGGTAGCATCTACTACGTTCTTCTCATTGATAATTTTACAAGAATGTGTTGGATTTTTTCTTGAAATTCACGTAAGAAGTTGTTGGTGTATTCTTGAAATTCAAGAAATTGGTAGAGAATCAAAATGGTTGTAAAATTCAAGTCTTGAGGTCTGATAATGAAAAGGAATATACCTCAACAAAATTTAATTCATTCTGTGAAGAGGCTGGCATATTGCACCAGCTCAAAACACCATACACACCAGAATAAAACAGTGTTAGTGAAAGAAGAAATAGATAGATAATGGAGATGGATAGATGTATGTTGCATGAAAAGGAGCTACCCAAATTATTTTGGGCAGAGGCAACAAATACTCTAGTTCTTATGCAAAATCAACTTCCAACGAAGATTTTGGAAGATAAAACACCATTTAAAACTTGGTACAGGTTTAAACCTTCACTAAGTTTTCTTAAAGTGTTTGGTTGTGTGTGTTTTGTTCACGTTCCTCAAGTTAAGTATGATAAACTTGACAAGAAGGCAACTACAGGCATCTTTGTGGGTTACAATAGTGTTTCTAAAGCTTACAAGGTCTATCATCCTCAAACAGGAAAAATGACAATTACAAGAGATGTTCATTTTAGTGAAAATGAACAATGGGACTGGAATAACTCTCAAAAATCAGAAAAAATTTCACTGGAAGTAAACATCAGTCCTCCTAAAGAGCAAGAAGTTAAACTGTGGTAGCAAGAACTAGAAGATGATCATCCAGTCAAAGGGAGAAGACTATTGTCAGATATCTATCAGAGATGTAACGTCGCCATCTATGAACCTGCTGGACCAATAGAAACTCTTCAAGACCCAATGTGGAAGAAAGCGATGGAGGAGAAGATTTCAATGATTGAGAAAAATAAAACTTGGGTATTGATTGACAAACCTGAAGACAGAAAAGTCATTGGTGTGAGATGGGTCTTCAAAACAAAGTTAAATGTAGATAGTTCCATAAAAAAATATAAGGTCAGGCTTATAGTTAAAGGGTATGCACAAATTTATGGTGTTGATTACTCTGACACTTTTTCTCCTATTGGAGATTAGATACAATCAGATTGTTACACGCAATAGCAGCACAAATAGAATGGAAGGTGTTCCAACTCGATGTCAAATCAGTCTTCTTAAATAGCAAACTTGAGGAGAAAATATACGTTGAGCAACCATCTGGATTGGTAAAATACGGTGATAAGGATAAAGTCTATCTGCTCAAAAGGGCTCTTTATGGCCTAAAACAAGCGTCAAGAGCTTGGTATAGATGAATAGATGATCATCTGTTAAGCTTGGATTTTGATAAAAGTTTACTCTGTGTGTAAAACATAAAGAACATAGTTATATCCTTATTGTGTCTCTTTATGTTGATGATCTTCTGGTAACACGAAACGATATAAGGTTGATTAAGAAGTTTAAAGAAGAAATGATGCAAGTTTTTGAAATGACTGATTTTGGTGTTATGGCATATTTTCTTGGAATATAGATCAAGCAAAGCAAAGGTGAAGTGTTCATTTGCCAAAAGAAATACGCAAAGAAAATTCTAAAGAAATTTTCAAATGGAGGAATGCAAGTCGATGAGCACGCCAATGAATCAAAAAGAGAAGTTTTGTAAAGAAGATGGAGCCGACAAAGTTGATGAAGGTTATTATAGAAGTTTGATCGGATGCTTAATGTATCTCACTGCAACAAGGTCTGATATTTTATTTGTTGTAAATGTCTTATCTCGTTTTATGCACTGTGCAAGTAAAATATTTAAGAGCAACAAAAAGAATATTAAGATACATTAAAGGTATTGTTGACTATGGTATAAAGTTTGAGAAGTGTCAAAACTTCAAGTTGCTTGGATTCTCAGACAGTGATTGGATTGGATCCGTAGATGATATGAGAAGTACTTCTGGCCATTTTTTTAGCCTAGGTTCAAGAATTTTCTCATGATCATCTAAGAAATAGAAAATTGTTGCACAATCCACTACAGAAGTTGAGTTCATAGCAGCAACAGAAGCAGTAAACTAAGTCGTGTGGCTTAGAAAGATCATGTGTGATTTACATTTGGAACAGAAGGGAAGCACTGTCATTCTTGTCGACAACCAGGCAGCTATTGCAGTCTCAAACAATTCAGTGTTCCACAAGAAGACCAAACATTTCAACATCAAGTTCTATTTCTTGAGAGAAGTGCAACAAAAGGGAGAAATGACTCTAGTCTACTGCAAGTCTGAAAAACAACAAGCAGACCTATTCACTAAGCCTTTACCAGTCCATAAATTTGAGCTTCTCAGACAAAAATTGGAGTTTGCAATTCTCTAAGCAAGGAGGAGTGTTAGGAATTTACTTTTTTAAAATTATAGTAATTTAATTTTTATTGTCTCTGTTTTTTTAAATAAGACTTATTCAAATAGTTGTTAGCCATGTTTTTCTATTATTTAGGAATGATTTAGTGAATCTGTTAGGTCTTTTTTTAGTCTTATATATGTACGCTGCAACATCAATAAAAGTTGTTCTCCCTCCATTTCAACTCTTCTTCTATCTCTTCTTTTGTTACATCCTACTTAACAACTTCAAAACTTTCAACCTCTACTAATCCTTCTAATATTACAAAAGATGGACAAAGTATCGAAAACACATTTAAACTATTTATTTTTTTAGTTTCACATCTAAACTATTAGAAGTGTGAGTTTCATACCTACACTATAACTCATTAGTTTAATAAACACACCCCTCTCTTGATGATGTGTAAACTTCACTCTCTTTTTTATTTTAAATAAATTACCACATGATAATCGCATGGACAAAACATTCCACCTTCACAATAATTAAATGAATTATTAATATTAATTAAAAGTTAAAGATTAAAGTATCACCATCCAAAAATAAAAGATTTTTTTAAAAAAATAAAATAAAATTGAAGACATTTTTCTTACCCACTCCATCACTTCCTCCCACTGTATCCCCGTCCCAAAAGAATTTCTTGTTTTTAAAAAAAATTAATATTTACTATATATATATAATTATTTTAATTATATGTAAATAATAATTTTTTTTGTCAAAATATTTGTATAAATCCTGACCACAAGGCGACTCCAGCCCTGGTGGTGAAGACATCACATGATTTTAATGTTATAAGCTTGCCTTCATGCTAGAATGATATCCCATTAAGATAATGGAGTCTAGCTGTCTAGGTGACCTAGTCAAACAAAAATCAAATTGTGGTTTTATTTTCATCTGCCTAGGTAAAAGCTAGCGTAACACAATTATTTTCATTACAATGAAAAAACGGACATCAATTTAATTTGTTGGAGTCCCCTAACTGTGATTTCCCCTGAGGTCCTTTAGTCCTTATGTAAAGTCTATACTGATCAAAAGTCCTCGGTGGATACAAAGGAGAAATATTGTGTCTAGTGAGCAGCTCCTTTATTGGTTCTATGATCAAATCACTTTTTGGATTGTAGAAAAACGCCAAGGAGTTGCGCTCTTCTGCACAATTCACCATGACTCGATGTTCAACGCTCTTGTATATCGCATTGCTTAATATCTACATAATTAGTCAAGTATATCAATACATAAGTTAATTGTTGAGTCTCAATCATTTGAATTTGTCAATAGCTCAAATATTCCACAATCAGAAAAGAGTATAAAAATACAAAATCAATGAAAATCAACAAGAATATAATATTCATGGTCAATTTTGCTGTACATGGGACAACATTTCATATATGTTGTAACTTATCTTCAGATGTGAGGTTCATATACTAAATAGGATAAGTTGTATAACTGTTTGCCAAATATGAAGCAAGTAATAGCATAAGATAGTTGGATGGAAAATGACTTGTTGGAAAACATGTTCTACTCTCTCCTAATCACTTTGCTTGTCATAAATGGGGAGGAGATTACAATGTGGGGAATCGAACCCTTACAAATAAGGTGAAAGTTCAGATAGTCAATCAATTGAACTGCTAAGATTCTCTCACTCATTCAAATATATATTTTGATTATCATATTTTTATTTATTAATTTTAATCGTATTAAATTTTTTGCTCTCAATAAATATTTTTTTAAATCTTTCTTCAATAAAATAAAAGAAAGTTAATCTAAGCAATTATAATGTATATTAAAATATTTATATATGTTTTCACTTAAATTTTTCATGCTAATTAGTGAATATGTTTATTACTTCTAAGAATAATTACAAATTTGGAAGAATATGACAAGTTGTAACAACTTCGACGTTACTTTTTTTCAGAAATATTCTCCCAAAAAAAAAAAAGAAGAGTGAATCAAGAATCTTTACAAGTTGTAAAATATACGTATTAAAGTTGCATTACTTCTCCAGAAAAGTAACTCAAAATTACAATTAAGTGATTATTAAGGAATGTTTATAGATTGCACGTCAATTTGGTCTAGTGTAAAATGTGCTAAAGCCCTTTTCTTTGGAAGGAATTTTCTTGATCAATCTATCTAATTGATCTGACATACTTTTTTATTTTACTCCGTCTAAAAGAGAATTACATTTTTAGTATATTTTTTGGTAGTAACTTGGCTTTAAATTTTCTAGTTTGTCCACAAATAACAAAGACTTATTTTGAATTATAAATTTAAAAAAACATTCTTTCATTCTTAAATTTGATATTGAGTAAATTTTTTTTTTACATAAATTAAAATGGAGAGAGTATTTTGAATGTTCTAATTTTCTTTTATATTATTCTTGAATGCTCTTTGATAAAAATTATGAGAGAAACAATTGAGAATTTTTAAGATCTATCCTTAATTATAGTTTTGCAAACAACTTGTCGATGACGTATATTATTATTTGAAATTTAGCTTCTTAAATTTTCGTTGTGTTTAAACGAAGCAAGACGACGTGGGAGGCTGTTTTTCACTCGTTCACATGTGACAATTTTTGTTCAATTCCTTCTCTTTAAAAGATAATTGCAAATAGAAACTTCACTATTAAACAAACATTAAACATCAAGTTGTGTTTGATTTGGTATGACAAAGTC
>JBCEWC010020107.1:0-11085 GCA_038996855.1 Solanum aculeatissimum
ATTTCTTGAGTTGAGTTATTTTGAGTTGATGTTATTCTGCCTTTATATGTTTCATTCTGTCATTTTACATACCAGTATTTTCCACGTACTGATGCCCATTTGGGCCTGCATCTTTTCATGATGCATAGACATGTACTAGTGGTCATCCACAGGAGCTTCGTTGAGGACCTAGTTACGTTCAGCTGATTGGTGAGTCCTCCCCTTTTTTTGAAGGATATCATATCTTATATTCTAATTTTGAGTTTAGATTTTTTGTTTTATTTTAAGGTAGCCATGGACTTGTCATTGGCACCAGTTAGTCAAATGTTTAAAGGCTTCATAGACTAGACTCTAGAGTTTGTTTTGATGTTATTTCTGACTAGTTTCTTTCATACTAGTCTTACTTAGTTGATGGATAGATTATTCGGCCTTTGGCCTTTGATTTATCATTTTATCATGTTATTTCCTTGAGTATTCTTTATCATTGATGTATTTCACTATTAGATTGTGATTGAATGAATGTGACGAGGCTAAGTGGTTCGCTTGGGGGCTAGCAATAGTCTCCAAGTGCTGGTCATGCCGAGGGTACCCTCAAAACTGTTGAATCTCAAGGGCTGAACTAGGTTTGGTCCAATCCTGAACCGTCTCAATCTTTGCTGGATAAAACTGAATACCCTCTCCAAAAATAATATGATAAAAAAATGCCACCGAACTTAGCCAAAACCCACGCTTGGAAAACATGGCATATCACCTCTCCTATCTAAGTCGCTGGGGTACAATCCTTAAGTGTTGCTCACGATCCTCTTTGGTATTGGGGTAAACCAATATATCATCAATGAAAAAAATAATAAGGAATCCAAATATGGTCAAAGTACACCATTCATCAACTCCATAAATGCGGTTAGGGCATTAGTCAGCCCTAAGGACATCACAAAGAACTCATAGTGCCCATATCTAGTCCAAAGAGTTGGCTTAGGAATTTCAAAAGCCCTGATCCTCAGCTGATAATATTTGGATCTCAAATCAATCCGAAAACAATACTGTTGCACCTTGAAGCTGGTTAAAAGTTCATCAATCATAGAAGAAGGATACTTGTCCTTAACTATACCTTGTTCAAAAGTCTATAATCGACACACATTATCATAGAACCATCTTTTACGTTTGTTACCTCTATAGAGTTGGATCTAATTGCAAACCACGGATGACAGGAATAAAAGAATAAGAGAGAATTTCCTAATCGTCTCCGCAGCCTCTCAAGGATAAGCAACGGATGTCTCCACACCCATCCGTAAAACTCTACTCGACTGGGCTTATACACATGTGAGACCTATGAACCTGGGGTTCTGATACCAAATTATCACGACTCGAAATATGGGTGTGATGACACTCACCTATCTCACCAAGACGAGTCAGTCCAAAATTCAACAACTAAACAAAATAGTAAAAGCGAAAGATAATAGTATATTAAGATATATAAATGCAAAAGAAAACAACTACAACCATCCCAAGAATTGGTGTCACATACAAGCCTCTAATTATAGAATACTCAAATAAAATATAAGTCATAATGTCTAGTCTTCAAATAGAACGAAAAACATAGAATGGGATCCTCAAAGGCATGCTGAAGACATAAGTAACTATTTATCAAGTGATCCAGAAGCTCGATCCGATGATTAGAAATATTTCTGGATGGACAGGGCTCACAACCTATAAAAATATAGCAAGGAGTGAGCACCAAACAACTGGGTACTCAGCAAAATGGATATAACCTAAGGTAAAGCAATGAAGAACACAAATAACTTCTTAAATCCCAATCATAATCCACCAAACTACAACCCTGCACCTAGAAAAGTCTCAGCACAATATAATATACAGATCACAGTAACATAGTTATACTCATCATCTGACATGATATCTCAATACACAAGAGTACAAGTAGATCCAACACTTACTCACAAATAGGGATAAGATAAGTATACAATATACAACATTATCAACCAAATATGAGGTGAGATGAAGTGAATGTCATGAGATGTATATCATGCAATGCAACGTCAAATAATCATGATGCACGTATTTCCTAGAATATACATTGGTTGCTCAGATATGGTTGACTGCCTCAGTTAAAACCCATAGAGCCCACATATGGACCATGAATCTGTGAACATTGTTGGCAGAGGCCTCGGTCAATGCTCACCGGTTCAAAAGAGACCTCGGACAACCGACTGGTTTGCTCGGCTCGACCGTAGATCCACATGGTACCTTACTCACATCTTGGTCATAGCCATCATAAGTATCAATACACAAATAATAATGATAGATGCAAGATGCAGGATCACAATCATATAATAGTATCAACATCAGAACGATCTTAATATCTCAATACCATCAGTGTCTTGATAATATTCATATAATAATTTCATCAACGTCTCAAAATCACAATCTCATCAGTGTCTCAATATCTCAACCATATCACAATATATGCACCATCTTATTATCAATAACAAATAATTCACAAGGTCACATTGATTACATAATCACCATTTCTTTATAGATCAATATATCAATGTACGAGCAAGTATTCAATACAAATAGTCATGATCAAGCCTACAATGATACAATTCTACCCCTAAATACTCAATTTCATACATGTATAAACATATAAGGTTCAATCATACTTAACAAAAGGTTAGAAGTCCACTTGTCTCAAATAAAGTCTCTAATCACATCGAAATCACCACTTTCCCCCTCTTTTAGTACTCCAAATCACCACAATCTATTCAAATATGGTATTACAATCACTTAACGAATGTAATGACACTAAAATTAATTAATTTAGAAGAAAAGGGTAAAATGTTCAAAAAATCCTATGTTGAAAAACATTCCCATAATTTGAAAATTAACATATGAAAATGTTCTCCACTTAATAAGGAACTCAGCGATAAAAATAATTTTGAAAAAGGAGTTAAGATGGGGGAGAAATCAACTATTCAAGTTTAGGAAACTCTATTACGAAAATCCTCAAATTCCACCATTAAAACCCAAAATTAAAAGTTAAAAATATAAATTAATCAATATAAATCAATAAAATAGGTTAAAAACAGTTACCCAATTACTTTGCCTTCAAAACTTTGAAAATTCCCTCTTAGAATGAGCTTGAAAATGAAAAAAATGGTGGAAAGGGTTTAATTTGTATTTTTAAAGAAAGTCATTGTTTAGGTACACATGACACTCTGCAAATGAGGAGGCAGATCCGCAAATGCAGAGGCTTGGCAGGTTTCTGCACTCCGCGAATGCGGAGAAGCTTCTGCAAATGCAGAGGCTTAAGGAGGCCGACTCACTTGCACTTCGCAATTGCGGTCCCTTTCCAGCAAACGCGGAGGTCTACATGAGTTGACCTCACCGAATGCGAAGCTAAGGGCATAAACGCAGAGAGTAAGTGTGACCTGCACTAGAAAGACACAACTCAAACAAAATCAAAACTGGACCCTCGAGAATTCGTTTGGAACCTTGCGAACATAAACCAAACATAGAACTCTATAAAAAATGACGATCCAGACTCAATGGAACCATCAGAATTTGAATTCAGAATTTTTGTGTTCCCGAACTCGAGAAAGATCATTAAAACTAGTTTCAAACTCAAACCTTATGGATTAGATTGGTATAAGTATGAACAACTTGTGGGTGGTATGTTATGACTTTGAATTCGGCTTGAACATGATGAGAGTATGTAATAGACTTAGGTGATGATAGGAGTTATAAGCTTCGGTTAATAAAGTGTAGAACTCAAGAAAAAGAGCATAGGTCGAGAGAGTGGATGCACTGAAGTCTAAAAGTTAGATCTTTTAGTACATAGTAGTCCTATCCTTATATTAGGCTAATAACCTACTTTTACAGTCTTGAGGAATTTTGATGGAAGTGTTCAAGATGGTAAACCTCTTATCAATACAGATATGATGTCCATTAGTTAGTTAAGTACCTACCTTAAAATTGATGTTCATCCTTGAGTTAGCTATTTAAGTATCCGAGTGTTTGAGTTATTGCATTCTATTCATCCCTTTTAATGATGATCTTGAAGGTAACTTCTCACCTATATCCTTGAGGTTGATATTCATTTTAGTTGAGTAATGTTGTGTGTCTAAATTCTTGAGTAAAGTTTGTGCCTTGAGTAAACCATAGTATCCTCATCATTCGAGGACGAATGATCCCAATGGGGAGATATTGTAACACCCTAGAAATTATTAAAATGCCCCTAGATAAAAGGTGCTCGCGTAACGCATCTTCCTAAACGTTTTTGATAAATTTGAGGCTGGAATATTGATCAGGGCAAACAATTGTGTGGGAAAAATGGTCTTAGTTAATTTTTAGAGAAATCAAATCAAAAGATAATTTTTTGGGGCAAAGATGTAATTCTAGAAAAGTGTGTGACAAGTCCGCGTCGCGGACTGGTTGCGAATTTAAACTTAATCCTGGTTATAATATTTTTTACGGGATTAAAAAATTGATCAAAAAATGATTTACATAAATTACACATAAAACGCATTTGAAAATGTGATTTATGTGTTATTTTATGAAAAAATAGTTTCTGAACGCGCTTTAAGTTTTCTGTCAAAAAATGAACTGAAGTGTACGTAGACTTGCTCCACCACGGTCCTTGACATTTAGTTTTTAAAATTAAGGGCATTCTAGTCTTTTTCCAACCCATCCTAGAGCAAAGCCCCATTGTTTTGAGGTCGCTTCGTCCTAAAAATTAATAACCTACACCATTCTTTTCATTTTCATGGGATTCCTTCATAGAACAATGATTAGGGAGAAAAGGAGAAGGGTTGGGGCTTGAGAAAGTCTCATCAAATTTTCAAGAAAATTTTTGTTCAAGTATGTAAGGCCACCTAAAATCTATTTTTGTGCCTAATCTACATTTCTTATTCAAGAATTCTAGTCAAAAGTCAAGTCAATTATATACCTATGATCTTATGGGGAAATTTTAGAACCTTATCATGAAATCCTTGTTATGTTATTATTATTATGCTAAGAACTTTATTATTGAATACATCTCTTTAAATTCTTGAAGTATTACTACAATTATCAGACCCTATAGAAGTTTTGAAACCATTGTGGTCATATCTTGCTTGAATTGAAGACTCCCTATTTCTTACAGTATTTACATAGTGTTTGAGCATAATTTGAGTAAAATGAGTTCGAGATTGAGCATATGTTTTAAAGGTTTATCTTGAGACTGAGTTGAAAGAAAGATACAAGTTTTATGCATTATTTTATCCGTAAAGAGCATGAATATTTTCTTTTTTTTTAGAAAGCATTATCAGTTATGTGAAAGCATTATCAATTTTAAGAAAGAAAGTCAATTTAAAGAAAATATGTTGAGACAAAGCTTCAAGTAGTAGATTTTCAGTTTTCCCCTAAAGTGGGACTTTTTTTCAATTATTAAGCATAGTGCATGTTTTGGGAGTAGTATTGAGCACTGATGTGGGTACGAGTTCAGATAACTCCAACCCCATAAACTACCTAGCCAGCGTAGGATAGGATTGTACCAGATGTACAACTCCTCACATGCCATTGAGATGACCCAGTTTATATGGATCCCTAGCACTTCGTCCCTTACCTTGGCAAGGTATGGGATGACTCTGGCAATGTGGGCAAGATGTTGTATTATCATATGCTCACAGTGATGGTTGTCAGTTAGATAAACTCCCTAAGTTAACGTATATATTATTTTCATATACAGAATGAGTTGGATTTTAATTATATAGTAAACCAGATATATGTTTTACTTGTATTGCACTAATTATGTTACTGAGTTATTTCCTGAGTTGTCTTTGAGTTGAGTATCCTATTCTGAGTTTCTATTTTGACTATTTTACATACCACACATTCCACGCACTGATGCCTTTTGGCATTACATCGTTTTATGATACAGATTCAGGTACCCATGATAGCAGCTATTCAGTAAGACAACTTTACAGTAGCAGTTGGTGAGACCTCTTCACTTTTAGAGGACTCCAGTTATTTAGTCTATTTTATTTATTTTACAGTCAGGTAGTCGTGAGTCTTGTGCGGCACCTATCTTCAGTATAGTAAAGGCTTCATGGACAAAGTTAGAGAGTCAGTCTAGCTCATTCATTCAAATATTTTAAGCATTGTTATTATATGTACCAAGAGATACTTTCAGATTTTGAATAAAGCATAATTGAGATTCTTTGAGTCTTATTAAATGTTTTAAAGGTTCATCTTATAAAGTTTCTGCTTGCATATTAAAATCTTCAGTTGAGTGAGTTAGCCAAACTAAGGGTTCGCATATGGACCAACAATGATTTCTGAGTATCGGCCACACCATGCCTCCACTTGCTCTTCTAATATGGTGAAAAAAAGTTGTAAAAATATTATTGAGAGATAAAACATAATATAAAAATAGATTCCTGAAAATAGAGAAGTTGCAATTATAACTCTTCTTTTTAAAAAGTAATTTCAACCAGTCCCCTCTAGATTCACTTGCCATACAGTAGTTATTGAATTTCATTGTTATACTAATAATCATTTTTATTATTTACTATATAGGCTTGCATCTTTATTTCACTCTTTTCGTGATCAAAACACGGTCAGTTATTAACAGAATTTTTTATCGGCTCTCTGTAAAATATTTATTTGGCCCCGGACTTCCACATTCATTGTAAGTTAAATCAGCGCTGACAGTAACTAAGTGAAGTTGAATTATTTCTATAAGTTTACTCGCGGTAATCATTTAAGCAGATGAAAGAAAAAATGATTTATATTAGATGCTCTTTATGCTTATGACACTAGGTTTTGGGATGTATCATTGCGTACTTCTTTTCTTTCAGTTTGTAACCTGACTTCCTTTTGAGAGTTACGTCTGTGAATTTATTTTTTGGCTTACACATCAGGATGACTTGAAATGTATATCATCATAACCTCGACTTCTGGATTGTGACATTTCGTATCATCGTCATCATCTATTTTAGCTTAGCTTTAGCATGATAAATCATGCCTTTTAAGAGAAATACTCATTCACAGAAATTAAAAAGTGTTTTTGCTAACTTATCTTTAATATAAAAAAAATGTATCTTAAAAAAGATATAACTTTTTAGTACATCTTTTACTTGTCCATTATAATTAATTAAGATAGTTTTCTTACTTTTTTTCATATTATCCTTAGTATTAAATAAATATAGTCAAACTTAAAGTTTCAAACCATCATAATAATTATTTTAGTAAAATACATCTCTAGTAAAATAATCCTCCTTATGAACTTACTATCTGTTTTAATTTATTTATCTGATTTTAATTTGCGGAATTAACAAGAAGAGCTAAATAATAACAACAGAATATGAAATATAAACAATTAACAGAAAGATGACATTGAATCCAATGGAAGCTTTCAGTTTTTCATTAACAGTAGTAGTATCTAATCTGCACTTTACTACTGGTACAGAAGATGAATGAAATCCAACAGAATAAAGAAACAATACACCCCACAGACTAAAACATAGAGCTAAAGCTGATTAACGATTGAATTGAGTAATTTTTGCAGTGATATCAGGAGAAAATGAATGTATTTTGGTGGTTATGGAGGTCCATTCTGGCTTTGGCCCCACGGGTGAGAACACCGGAAGCTGGCTGCACATTTGCCCTTTTTTCAGATATGGTTAATTTTGCTTTCTTGGAACGGAGGTTGTCGTCTTCTTTAGCCTTTCCTTTTTCCATTTTCTTTGATGGAGTCGAACGAGCATGCACAGAAGGTTCCAATTTACCTTTGCCTGAGGACTCCACATTTCCCCTTTTCTTGAAATTGGCTTTTTCAGAGACCGCAAGAGAATCAGAATTGGGAGTCAATTTTGCTTTTCCACGTTGATCAGTAGAGCTTTGAGTAACAATGGCGGCAGACTCCACCTTTTCCCTTTTCTTGGAAGAAGATGCACCACCGCCGCGACCACCACCAGAGTTGTTTGTTTTTGGTTTCTTGGATTTGGGTGGTAGAGGACCAGGATCAGCATTCATTCTAAGAGCAGTTCTTCGAGTAACAATGGCGGCTGACTTCTTATTTGCCTTTCTCGTGCGACCCATGGAGACAGAAGCTTTCTTTCTTCTTTGTTGACGGTTATGGCAATTCACAGAAACAGAGCAAGTTTTTGCCTTTGAATGAATTGATGCTTACTGACTACTCATCAGCCTTACATATATATAATCTTTTCCTTCACCTTTGGGCGTCCAATTCTGATATTTTCGACAAAATTGGAAAATTATTTGATGTTGCTGTGGACTTATAAAATTAATCACATTTTGTATAAAATAGGAAAATCTTTCAATGATATATATATTCTTTAGGTATAGAATTACACAAATAGACATATTTGTTACTATTGACAGTGTTTATATATTATGACACATAGGACAGGACGTATGTGTCTATTTATTTGATTTTATATGAGTACTCAAAATTGAAGATTAAGTTGTACAGCATATTTTATGTATTAAGTCTTTGTAAAAATATGATTAATTTTTAGAAAGGAACATTGAAAGATTTGAAAGAGGAACACTGAAAGATCTGGTTTTTTCTTAAACAATCCCACAAGTGGGGTCTGTGGAGGATAAAATGTACGCAGACCTTATCACTACCTCAGAGGTAGAGAGGTTGTTTCCTGGAAATCCTCGTCTCAAAAACTCGAAGGTGTATAGACAGATTTGGTTTTTCTTTTCGAAAACATGCTCAACATGAGTATTCTTTAATTACATATACATTATTATCACTTGGTTGATCAATGTATCTTGATATACTTATGTCACTTAATTTTACTTCTCTAATCACCTAATATTGAGCATTACAATATCTCTTGGAGGGGAGAAAACATAGAAGACAATTATAACTAAATATTCACAATGTTGTAGAACTTATTTTACAAAAGATTCTAAACTAATGGAATCATAATTTTTACAGTTGAATAACTAGAATAATGGAGTAATCTATCATCCTTAATCAAATATTTTGGGTTCAAGTTTCTCTTTATATGATGTTGTGTTTGTTAGGTGACAATTCAAGTTCATTGTGGGACTTTTCCAGTGTAAAAATCCAACTTTAGTCGATCCCCAATTTGGAATTGAACATCCGATGAGAAACCAAAAAGATAGAATAAAATCGGTAAAATATCAAAATAACTCTTAATAGCATAAGTACAACCTCTTTATAAAGGAATAATGTATGGTTCAGAAGTCATTGCTAAGCAGCAATGGTGTTCAGGAGTCATTATTAAGCAGTCATGGTGATGAGTTGCTTTTTTTTTACCAACAAACTTGTTGCTAAAAACCAAAAAATACGTAAGACAGCCAAATAAAAATAATACTCATCATTCTCAAACTCATTTAGACATTGGCATTTGTACGAACACAAATCTGAAGTCAATCTGAGCATATGTATGTGTGTGTTGCATAACAATGTGTGGACCAAGAGAGACACCTCCAACAAATGCATGTTTAGAGATGGAAAACTCAAAGAGACAATATGGGTAGTTACTAACTTTTGACAATCATTCTATCTTTTATACATTTGGAACCTATCTGAAGAAGTGCATCCTTTCATTTGAAACCATACATTTGTGAATAGTTGTAACGTGTGAGGTTTTTAATGTATTTATAACTAAAACTATTAGGTTAATAATAAGGGTATTTACGTAATTTAACTTATAAGTTTAGGAGATAAGTAATTTTAGTTGAAGGTATTATAGTAATTTAACTTTTAAATTAGAGAGTTCATGTTTTTAAGGTAATATAGATATAGATATAGATGATAGATGCTTGCATTTTTATTTTAGTTGGCTTGCTCCGATTGACTTTCACTTCTGCCCCCTACAAATCGTAGTGTGAGTCCTTGCCGTTAATTTTCTTTTGTGTAGAGTTGTTGTGGATTTCAGAGATTGAGGTGAGCTCCTGACATTTGGACTTGCCGATTTTCATTTAGTTGTATTTAGGTTGGTCTTTATTTTGTATCCAGAGATAGTTTGTACTAATATTATATTTTGTAAAAGCTTTGTTTTCTTATTTTGTATGTGAGAAACTCGAATACTAATTGATGTGAGGTCTTGGGGTGGGTTCCTGTATGTTGTTTCTGTAGTTTGTATTTCTTCTCTTTATTTTGACATTTGTTTACTTCTTATAGTTATCTTCTACTAGATAGTTTGTTGCCTACGGTTTTGGACTACGAGTTAGGCTTATCTACCGATGAGTTAAAATAGATGTCATCACAGCCTGAGGGATCGGGTCAGATAATCTTTTACTAATGAAAATACATACTCATCTAACATTATTTATCATAAGGAAAGACTAATGTGTTAAATGAAAGAAATGAATTTCTAACTATATCAAATTTAGTTTTAGTTTTATACCATTTTTAGAAGAGATATTCAATTTTACACATAAAAAATATAAAAGTACATTTCTTTTATTTCAAATTATAAGTGTCATGCCCCGGGAGGGTACTCTTGGTGTGGCTGACACTTGAATAACCATTGTTGATTTCCCAAGAGAACCACTTGGCCTTATCATCACATCTTACTCAACAGCGGAAGAATACTCCAAATAAATAGCATCAATGAAATAATAAAACTCTTGTAAAATAATTTCCAATGACCAAGTTTGGAAAAATAAATACTCAACAAATCCTCTACTCAATGTCTATGAAGCTTCTACCTCTAAATAGGGGTGTGCATCAGTCGGTTCGGTTCGGTTTTATATATTATCGGTTCGGTTTATCGATTTTCGTTTTTAAATATGCTAACCCAATAACAAACCAATAAGAGTTAACTGCACAACTATCCTATGCTGGCGGCGTAGTTATGGGGTTTGAGTCACTCTTACTCTACCCACTCGGTGCTCACTACTACTCCCAAATTATATTTTCTTTAAAACTCATTCAAACTCATCTCAAACATCATCATCATCATCTTTCATCAATAAAAGTATTTTAGAAATCATTTGCATCATCATCAAAGTATTTACTCAAAACGTCATTTAAATTAAATGCTCAGTTTCATCAAAATTAATTGAAACATACATCATCTCATCAAAACTCTTTCTCAAATC
>JBCEWC010020108.1:0-11085 GCA_038996855.1 Solanum aculeatissimum
CAAAACTCAACCATGGCTTGTATTACATCATAGAATGCCAACCATAAGTAGATTTCAAAAATTTTCGGGTTGTTACAGCTTGAGTCCTACTTACCTTCCCCTTAGAGATAACTGTTATGTGTTATGTAAAATCATGTTCATCCCATTCCTGGAAACATCCCCATAGCTTGAGTTCAATGCCCTGATTTCCTTAGAACTTATGTGTTATGTGTTTTGCTTCCGCACTTCCAAACTGATGATATGTGTGATGATGCTATGATGGCTTGATCAAGGACTTTCGGGTTCTCAATTTCCATGTCACATCTAGGCCTTATTTAGGTCATTACAAATATAGTATCGGAGCCCTAGGTTTGTAATGATCCTCGAAGTCCAACATGTTGCGTCGCTTAGAGTCTCGTTCATGGGTGTGATGCGCGCCATACCTATGAGTGAGATGCTATGATGATATTTTAGGAACTTATCTCTTTATTATTTCTTGTATCGTTCCTTGTACCCTTTATGAGATTTCTCTAAAGTCATGGTTCTTGTCGCTCTTTCAGAACATGTCTCCTCGAAGAGCTCCCTTCCTCCGTCAAGCTCCTGAAGTTGAGGAACAAGCTTCTCAAACACCGGTAGAGGAACAGGTGTCCCATGCTGAGTTCATAAATGTAGTCTCTATGTTGGCTCAAGATGTGGCCAACCAATCTCGGCCTGTCAACCCTGTCAATGTTGGTACTCCGGCTTCAAAGGTGAGAGATTTCACCCGTATGAACCCTTCGGAATTCTATGGCTCTAAAGTTGATGAGGATGCTCAAGAGTTCATTGATGAACTCACCAAAGTGTTGACAATTATGGGTGTTGATTCGGAGGAGAAGGCGGAGCTAGCGGCTTACCAACTTAAGGATGTGGCATAAGTGTGGTGTAACCAATGGCTTGTGGAGAGAATGGTAGATGTTAAGGTTGGATGGGAGGAATTCAAGATGGCCTTCCTTGATCGGTTCTTTCCACTTGAGCTTAGGGAGGCAAAAATGATCGAGTTCATCAATCTCCGGCAAGGTGGTATGACCGTGAGGGACTATGCCCTTATGTTTACTAAGCTCTCCGAGTATGCTCCAATGCTTGTCTCCGATCCCCGTGCTAGAATGCACAAGTTCATTTCGGGTATTTCAGACTTGGTGGTGAAGGAATGTAGGACCGCTATGCTCATCTGTGACATGGATATCTCTTGGCTCATGACTTATGCCGAGCAAATTGAGGGAGAGAAACTTAAGGAAAGTAGAGTGCACGAAGCTAAGAGAGCCCGGTTTGATGGTGGGTTCTCCAACTCAAAGAGTGGTGGTGGTGGTGGTTTTGGCTGATTCTACCAAGGCCAAGATTCGAATATGAGAGTTTCAAATCCGAGAGTGCCTCCTCCTAAGACATAAGTTGGGGGTGGTCCCCAAATTCCTCTTTGTGGTCAATGCGGAAAGCATCACATGGGTGATTGTATGAAAGCTTCGGGTGCTTGCTATGGATGTGGTAGTTTGGACCACAAGGCTTCCGATTGTCCAAGGGGTGCCAAGAAGGATCAAGTGGCTCCCGGTGGTCAAGGGCCGCCAAAGGCTCCGGTTTGTGGTGCTCCAAGGAACAACCGATTCTATGCTCTCCTTGCCGGACAAGAGGTGGAGGAAGCTCCGGATATCGTGATGGGTATGTTGCAAATCTTAAACCTTGATGCTTATGCTTTACTTGATCCAGGTGCAAACTTATCTTTTATGACTCCTTTGTTGTCTATTAAATTTGGTGTGAGTTCCGAAACCTTGAGGGAACTTTATTTGGTGTATACTCTCGTGGGTGATTCTATTGTAGCCCGGAAGGTGTATAGGGGTTGTTCCGTATCGGTGTTGCATAAAGTGTTCCCCGGTGACCTTGTAGAACTTGAAAAGTATGATTTTGATATCATTCTCTGGATGGATTGGTTGCATGCATCATATGCCTCAATTGATTGTAGAACTAGGCAAGTCAAGTTCCAAGTTCCTAATGAACTCGTATTGGAATGGAAGGGCATTGATTCCATGGTTAAGGGTCAATTTATTTCCTACCTTAAAGCCCAGAAGATGATTTGTCAAGGGTGCATATATCATATTGTGCGGGTTAGAGATGTGGAGAGTGAGTCACCTAGGCTTGAATCGGTTTCGATGGTGAAAGAGTTCCCCGATGTGTTTCTCGAGGATTTTCCTGGTATCCCTTCCGATAGAGAAGTGGATTTTAGTATACACCTTTTTTCGGATACTCAACCCATTTCTACCACTCCTTATCGTATGGCCCCGGCAGAGTTGAAGGAATTAAAGGACCAATTGAAAGACTTGTTAGAAAAAAGGTATATTAGACCGAGTATTTAACCTTGGGGTGCTCCGGTGTTGTTTGCGAGGAAGAAGGATGGGTCTCTCCGGATGTGTATTGATTATAGGAAATTGAACAAGGTGACCATTAATAATATCTACCCATTGCCTAGGATTGATGATTTGTTTGACCAACTTTAAGGAGCTACTCACTTTTCAAAAATAGATCTTTCTTCGGGTTATCATCAATTGAAGGTAAGGGAGTGTAACATTCCCAAGATGGCTTTCCAGACTCGTTATGGCCATTTTGAATTTGTGGTGATGTCTTTTGGGTTGATTAATGCTCCTGCGGTATTTATGGATCTTATGAATCGGGTGTTCAAGTCGTTCCTTGATAATTCTATGGTGATCTTTGTTGATGATATCCTGATCTACTCCCGTAGTGAACAAGAGCATATGTGTCATTTGAGGTTGGCTCTCCAAACTTTGAGAGAAAATAAATTGTATGCCAGATTTAGCAAATGTGAATTATGGTTGGGAGAAGTTGCCTTCCTTGTTCATGTGATGTCCGGTGTTGGCATCAAGGTTGATCCTAAGAAAACTGAAGCAGTGAGAGATTGGCCTAGATCGTTGACTCCCTCAGATATTTGTAGTTTTCTTGGTTTGGCCGATTATTATAGAAGGTTTGTTGAAGGGTTTTCCTCTATAGAATCTCCATTGACAAAATTGACTCAAAAGAAAGCCAAGTTTATGTGGACCAATGAATATGAGAAGAGCTTCCAAACTTTGAAGGTTTTACATCGGCTCCGATTTTGACCTTGCCTAATGGTTTAAATGGGCTTGTGGTTTATTATGATGCATCACATATTGGTTTGGGTTGTGTAATTATGCAATATGGTAAGGTGATAGCTTATGCTTCCCGATAATTAAAGGTGCATGAACAAAATTATCTGACTCATGATCTTGAATTAGCAGCGGTAGTGTTTGCTTTGAAAATTTGGCAGCATTATTTGTATGGGGTGCAAGTAGATTTCTTCACCGATCTCAAGAGCTTACAATATGTGTTCACCCAAAAGGACCTTAATTTGAGGCAAAGGAGATGGTTGGAACTTCTTAAAGATTATGATATGAGTGTCCTTTACCACCGTGGAAAGGTCAATATGGTGGCGGATGCTCTTAGTAGACTCTCTATGGGAAGTGTTACACATATGTATGAGGAAAAGAAAGAGATAGCAAAGGATGTGCTTCGGTTGGCTAGATTGGGTGTGAGGTTGGCCAAATCCAACAATGGTGGAGTCCTTGTGCAAGGTGGATCAGAGTCTTCTTTGGTAGTTGATGTTAAGGCTAAACAAGATCTAGATCCTTCCTTAGTGGAGTTGAAGAAATTGGTTGCCGATGGGAAGATTGAGGTTTTCTCCCAAGGGGGAGATGGTGTGCTTGGTACCAAGTCCGTTTATGTGCTCCGGATGTGGATGGCTTGAGGTAAATGATTATGAAAGAGGCTCATAATTCACAATATTCTATTCATCCGGGATCTACCAAGATGCACCGAAATTTGAAAGAACTATATTGGTGGCATAGTATGAAGAAGGATGTGGCTAAGTTTGTATCGGAATGTCCCAATTGCCAACAAGTGAAGGTGGAACATCAAAGGCCCGGTGGCTTGACACAAGACATTGAAATCCCTACTTAGAAGTGGAAGGATGTGAATATGGACTTCATGGTTGGGTTACCCCGTACTCAGAGACAATTTGATTCCATATGGGTTGTGGTTGATAGAATGACCAAGTCAGCTCACTTCCTACTGATTAAGACTACCTATAGTGCTGAGGAGTATGCTAAGGTATATATTCAGGATTTGGTGTGATTGCATGGTGTGCCAAGGTCTATCATAACGGATCGTGGTACCCAATTTACTTCTCATTTTTGGAGGTCCTTTCAAAAGGGACTTAGTGCTAAGGTAAAGTTGAGCACCACATTCCATCCTCAAATCGATGGGCAAGCCGAGAGGATAATTCAAACCTTGGAGGATACGTTAAGGGCTTATGTGTTGGAGTTTAAGGGAAATTGGGATGATGCTAGCATCGGTATGGATCCTTTTGAGGCTTTATAATATAGGAGATGTAGGTCTCCGGTTGGTTGGTTCGAAATAGGTGAGGCGGCCTTGCTAGGCCCGGAGTTTGTTGTTGAGGCCATAGAAAAGGTGAAGCTAATTAGGGAAAGGTTAAATATGGCCCAAAGTCACCAAAAGTCTTATTCGGATGTTAGGATGAGGGACCTTGAATTTCATATTGGTGATTGGGTGCATGTGAAGGTGTACCCCATGAAAGGCATAATGCATATTGACGAAAAGGGCAAGTTAAGCCCAAGGTACGTCGGACCTTATGAGATTATGGAACGGGTAGGCAATGTAGTATATAGGTTGGATTTACCTTCGGATATGAGCTCTATTCATCCGGTTTTCCATGTATCTATGTTGAGAAAGTTGGTTGGTGACCCTAAGGCAATTGTACCTTTGGAGGGTGTGACGACTGAAGAGAACTTGACCTATGAAGAGGTGCCAGTTGAGATTTTAGATAGACAAGTGAAGCGGTTTCACAATAAGGAGGTAGCTTTGGTCAAGGTACTTTGGAGGAATCAAAAGGTGGAGAGTACAACGTGGGATGCGGAGTTGGACATGATGGAGAGATACCCCAATCTCTTCCAATCTACTCAAGCTTAAGGTACTAGGTTCTATCCTTATTTTTCCTAATTCTTTGTTTCTTATGTTTCATGACATTGCATGCATTCATGAGTACGAAAATGATTTAAATGATATTTTGACATGAGTTTTGAAAGACTATTGATATGATGCATGATCTCTTGAGTTATGGTTAGAATACTTCTTGTTTCGATTGATGTCCTCAAGCTGTATTGTTAGCTCATTCAAGGACGAATGTTCCCAAGGGGGAGATGATGTAACGACCTGAAAATTTTTGAACTTCTTAATGGTTGGCCTTGGATAGTGTTGAACTGGTCATGGTTGAATTTTCGTAGCCATGGGTTGATTTTAAGTGGACGGATTCAACACGGATCGTTTGGTGTCATAGAGAGGCTGTTTGAGCAGTGTATTTTGAGGAATCATAACTTTTGGTACTTGATGAACTCTGGGGGATACTATATATCAAATTGAATATCTTTGATTTATCTTCGCAATTCAACGGGTTTCAACCAATTCGGAGTTTGTATGAGAATGTTATGGCCAAAATAGTGAGACTGCCCGTAATTGGAAGGACGTTGGCAACAAGTTCTGGAACTGAGTTAAGGGATGGACCACGGACCGTGAGGGTGGTCGTGTGATGATTCAGTGGGCTCAAGGTGGCTAGGTTCCATCCCATGTACCAAGTTAAGTCCTATGGACTACCCCACGGGCCGTGAGGGGGTCCCGTGAAGTGAGGCAGAACCTTCGCAAGGTTGTGGGGCTGGACTCCGGGCCAAGTGTTGTTCTACGGATCAGTACACGATCTGTGTGAAGCCACACAGTCCATGAGACCCTCCCGTCAAGTTATCCAGAAAGTCACCGAGAGTTTAAGCCGAAGATGAAAGTATGGTCACACGGTCAAGTACATGGACCATGTGCCATTGTACGGGCACTGTAGCCCTTTCGTGTGGCATTGTATTTCAGGTGTTAGTCCATTTCATTAATGGTTAATTTATAATTTAATAAAATCATATGCTTCGTTTTCGCTTTCTAAGGTCCCCTAAACTCCCTAAAGCTAATCCTAAACCCTTTTCATCCATTCTAACACTCTCCATTACACTTTGAAAGTTCCTAAATTCTCTTAACCTCCATTGATGAAAGCTTGAAGAAATTTGGGGAAGATCATTCTTGTTGTGAAATACTTCAATTCTCTTGGTCAATTTCAAGGTATATGGGTATGATTCATGGATTCTCTTTCATCCATGAAGACCCAAGAACTCTCCTCTTAAAGTTTAATTTTTAAATTTTTAATTAAGGTTGGGTTCTTTAAATTTTGAAGTATTTAATTGATTGGGATTATGTACTGTAGAAATTAGGTGATTTAAAGTTGGTTTGAGTTTGAATTCCATGAAGGTTTAATGGTTTTGATGATTATCAAGTATGCATGTCCTTTGTACTCTTGATTTATGCATGGGTGTTACTTAAATGATGATTTGAAGGTTGCTTTGACTTGGAATTTCTCATGAACTACTCTTGATTTGAATTTAAAGTTTGAATTCTATTACCCATGCTATTCACATTGTTCCTCATGGCATTGCATGCATGATTCATGAATTTATGATGGAAGGTTTGATATGGGTTAAGACCCAACCATGTTTATGACTATGATTTTGAACAAGTATAGGTTTGACTAACTTGTGATGACACTAAGCCTATGATATGGCTCTTTGAGCAAAATGGGTGCTTACACCAATATGATATCATATGATATGACAAGAATGGAGCTACTCTTATGAATGAAGTTTGACATGACAGTTTGTTTGGATTTTTAGCCCATGATGCATGATTATGAAATATGTTTGACTCTTGTTAAGTATGCATAAGAGTATTGAAAGTACGTTTGGCTTCTAAGACCAAGTATGCATGATTTGATGTTCAAGTGTCAAGTCTCTGTTTTAAAAGCATGTATATGTATACATATTCTTGTGGGATGATGGCTTAGTATCAAGAAGGATTGGAGTAGTAAGTGGGCTATCCCCAAGGGTCCCACTCCTTTCCCAAAACTGTGTGCCTCTATAGGTTTCCACAGAAATGGGAGACCCATAAGGTATGCTTTGATATAATATGCTATGCTATGTAACTCATTCCGAAGTGGGAGATCCATAAGGAAGGTGGCCATCACACCGAAATGGGAGGCTTGTAAGGTGTGGTAGGATTACCTTTTGCAAGTAATCTTCTCCGATCCAATGGGAGGGCTTTCATTGGGCAAGTTCATGTTGTAGCTCACATGGATTTGGATGTCGGTTATGGTTTCATCCCCTCTATATTAAGCATTATGGCATTTCATGCTTCATGAGTTTCATGGAATATTGTTATATTGTTCTTTCTTATATTCACTTCTATATATATGCCCTTGGCATGTAGGTTGTTATAGGTCCATATGCATATGCATTTGAATGCCCACATACTTAGTACTTTATTGTGCTAACCCATACTCTTGTCTACATGTTATAATCATGTAGGAACCCGAGACGACTTTTATATACCACCGGACGACGTGTGATTATCTTGAGGACTCTTGCTTGTGGTGAGCCCTTTTGTTCAAGGGCAATAGCCACCTTCAATCTACCTAGTAGTGCTTGTTATTTTCTTTACTTATGTATTGAGGGTGAGCCTCAAACTATGTCGAGGCCCCGCTTATCGTATGTAGAGGTTTGTTGGACAAACTAAACTCTTGTATGTTGGATTGTAATTGTTGAATATTATGATTATGGAATATTATGCTTATGAGCCTTGATTATGAAAATGGTAATGATTATGCTTATGACTTGATGTTGGGATTGTGTGTTGATTATGTGCTTATGTGGAAAGTTCTATTACCCCGGTATGCCCTCATAGCTTGAGTCCTACTTACCCTCCCCTTTGAGATAACTGTTATGTGTTATGTGAAATCATGTTCATCCCATTCCCGGCAACATCCCTATAGCTTGAGTCCAAACTCCCGATTCCCTTAGAACTTATGTGTTATGTGTTTTGCTTCCGCGCTTCCGAATCGATGTTGTGTGTGATGATGCTATGATGTCTTGATTGAGGACTTTCAGGTTCTCATTTTCCATGTCACATCTAGGCGCCTATCCGGGTCGTGACAATGGACCTTCACACGGTCTGTGGTCCAGTCCTTAGCCCATTTCCAGAACCTCGTTTCCAGCATACTTCCAAGTACGGGAAGTCTCACCGTTTTGGCCATAACTTTCTCAAAATAACTCCGAATTGAGTGAAACTAGTTGTGTTACGAAGATAACGCAAAGAGCTTCAATTTAATATATAGAATCCCACACATTTCATCCCGTACAAAAAGTTATGAGCTTTCAAAGTACACTGCCTAAATGGCCTCTCAATACCACCAAACGGTCCGTTTTGAATCTTGCCACTTAAATTCAACCCATGGCTACAAAAATTCAACCATGAACAGTACAACATCATCCAAGACCAACCAATAAGAAATTGAAAAATTTTCGGGTCGTTACATTGTTTGGTATTACAGTAGATTTGTTAATTGTTTCTCTTCAATTTTTCACCCTTAACAAAGTTCACACAAAAGAAATCCAAATTTGGGTGGATCGAAGAATGTGAAATAAGTTTCCAAATGTTGAAAGACAAGCTTAAAACACTCTTATTTTGGCACTACAGGAAGGATTAGAAGGGTTTGGGGTGTATTGTGATGCTTCAAGAATAAGTTTGGGGTGTGTTTTTATGTAAAATGTCAAAGTCATTGCCTATGCTTCTAGGTAACTAAAGGTGCATGAGATTAACTACCCCACCCATGATCTTGAATTAGCATTCGTGGTGTTCGCTTTGAAGATATGATAACACTATTTATATGGTGTTTATGTGGATGTGTTCAACCACAATAAAAGTCTCCAATACTGTTTACCCAAAGAGATCTCTATTTATACAAAGGAGATGGTTGAAGTTTCTTAAAGACTTTGATATAAGTGTGCACTACCATCCCAGCAAAGTAAATGTTATGGTTGATGCTCTAAGTAGAGTTTCCATGGAGAGTATGACTCATATCGATTATTACAAAAAGGAATTGGCAAGAGACGTTCACCGGTTGATGAGATTGAGAGTTAGGTTGGATGAGGCCTAAAATAGAGGTATGGTGGTTGTCGATGGTTCTAAGTCTTCCTTTGCAGAAGAAGTCAAATCCAACCAAGACCTCGATCCCGCGTTGGTAGAATTAATGTCATTGGTGAAGGATTATAAGGTAGAGGTTTTGTCCCAAGGAGGAGATGGTGTACTTAGGTGCCAAGGTAGGTTGTGTGTGCCCGATGTCGATGGCTTGAAGGACTTGATCTTAAGTGAGGCTCATTATTCATTTTACTCTATTCACCCAGTTCCACCTAAATGTATAGAGCTTTGAGGGAAATATATTGGTGTGGTTTCATGACAAGGGATATCACTAAGTTCATAGCTGGTTGCCATAATTCCTAACAAGTCAAGGCCAAACACCAAAGGTTGGGTGGCCTAGTCCAAGATATGGATATTCCTACTTGGATGTGGGAAGAGATCTATATGTATTTTGTGGTTGGGTCTCCAAACACTATAAAGCACTTTGGTTTCATTTGGGTTATTATTGAAAGAATGACGTAGTCAGCTTACTACCTACAAATTAAAATAACTTATTGTGCAAAGGATTATGCCAAGTTGTATATTCATGAGATGGTAAGATTACTTGGGGTCCCATTCTCTATTATTTCAGATCGAGGATCTCAATTTACATCACACTTTTGAGGTCCTTTTAAAGGGCCCTTGGTACCAAAGCCAAGCTTAGCACGACTTTTCACCCGTAAATGGATGGCAAAGCCAAAAGGACCATCCAAACTCTTGAGGATATCCTAAGGACTTGTGTCTTATAGTTTAAGGGGATTTGGGATGAGCATCGTTCGCTCGATGAGTTTACCTATAACAATAACTATAATTCTCGCATATGAATGGCTCTCTTTGAAGCTTTATATGGTAGGTGATATTAATCCCCAGTTGGGGCTTTTTGAAGTAAGGTAAAGGGATTTCCTGTGTCTGAATATTATGATGGAAGCTTTACAAAAGATAAAGATGATAATAGATAGGTTAAAAGTGTCTAGAAGTCGGCAAAATTTGTATATCAACACAAGAAAGATAGACCTCGAATTCAAAATTGATGATTTGGTGTATTTTAAGTTTCGTCTATGAAGGATGTGGTTCATATTTGCAAAAAAGAAAAGTTAAGCCCTTAATATGTAGTTCCATGTTGGATCATCAGTCATGTTGGTAAATTTCCTTATGAAATGGAGTTGCCCATGGAAATGAGCATAGTTCATCCGATTTTCCATATCTCTGTGTTGAGGAAGTGTATTAGAGCCCCAAACTCTATTGTGCCCTTGGAAATGGTGGATGTTGAAGAGAATTTAACTTATGAGGATTTTGTTGTGGAAATAATTGATAGACAAGACAAGCAGTTGAGAAACAAACGCATTGCATCTGTCAAGGTCCTTTGGCAGAACCAACAAGTCAAAAGCATAACTGTAACAACCCGAACATTTTCAAAATCTACTTATGCTTGGAATTATATGATGTACCAAAATCCATGATTGAGGTTTGGTGGCCATGGGTTGAGTTTAAGTGGCCGAATGCAAATTGGGCTAGTAAGTGGCCTAGAGGGACAGTTTCGGTAGCGTACTTTTAATAGTCATAACTTTTGATGTGGGATGAACCATGTGAGATACCATATATCAAATTTCATCTCTTTGCGTTAGTGTTTCAACACAAGTAGTTTCACTTAATTTGGACTTCGGATGAGGGATATATGGCCTAAACAGTGAGACTGTCTGAAATTTGAAAGCCATTGGAGATAGGCTTAGAAATATGGCCAAGGACAGGGACACGGACCGTAAACCTTCGCACGATCCATCTAGGGTGTCTTGTGGGGTCACAGTGGGCTTGGGGTGGCCTGGAACCACCCCTAAACCAAGTCCAAGTCAACAAGACCTTGGACGGTCCGTTTGGCTCTTGACGGCTCGTGCACTGCCTCGTGAAGTGAGGCAGTGGCTAGGACAAGTCTTGGCT
>JBCEWC010020109.1:0-11084 GCA_038996855.1 Solanum aculeatissimum
CATGTATAGACTGAGTTGCTAGCACTTAGTACGATCTAGTTTTTCTGAAGGTTGAATAGGGTGATCAAGAGTTTAGTAATTTTATTTGTAATCATTTTGAAGGTTCTGGTAATGATAATTCACAATTGTTATCAAAAAAAAAAAATCTCAAAAAACTTTTGAAAAAACATGATTACTAGATTATGGAAAACTGTTTTCATGCACTTAAAGATTTTTCAAAATTTCTCACTTTTTTAATCAAATAGTCCCTGCACTTACTAATTACCACTTTTTATACTTTTCATTTTCAATCTCTAGTAAAATTAATTGGACAATAATAAATATGTGACAATATCTTTTGATTTTCAATAATTTATTACATTAAAATTTAGAATAAGATAATTAAATAAAATGACATGATTGATGTAGTTTGGAGTTGTAGTTATGACAAATAATATTTGTTTTCCATATTTATCATAAATTAATTATATAGAGCAATGTTTAGAAACTAGAGTTTAGACTCATGTGAGTTTTTTCTAGAACTAATCCATAGAACTATTTTATTAGTGCGTTTTTATTTATTCATTATATTAAAAATAAATATTAATTTTTATTTGTTTAAATTTAAAAAATAATTTATCATTTAATTCTTAATTTACTTTACTAAATTATAGTCATTTCTCAATACATTTTATAAATATTAAATTTATAATATATAAATAATGATATCGCAAAATTGTCAATTTATTTGTTATTATAATTTAATATTGGGCAAGTATAAATGGACGTAGGGAGTACAAATTTTAGTTGGGCCATTTATATTATTTTTTAAACTTTGAAGTTATGTATTAACATTAGTTCATATATGGACCACTTTATATTTTTTTCTAAAGTCTTGAAACTGCCTTTTAACCTGTTTGTTTGATTACTCATGGTCATGGAAGTTAGATTAATTATCATTTATTTTTAAACAAGAAGTAAATCCAACAAACCAAGAAAGGAAAAGAATCCACAATAAAGAAATATTTGCAAGAAGAAGAAAATTCTACTTTCGTGGTTCCCAGAATATTTACGTTGTGCAAATTTAAACCCTTGAGCTTCCAGATTTGAACAGTAACACGAAGCGATTCTTTATTTTGAAACATAACAACAACAAGAGAAGAACGAATAGTCGGGAGATGAAACGCGAGCCGCGTGGATCAATTTACGTGAATTGGAACCACACGAACAACAGAGAAGATACAGAGGGCTGCCACACATCAACACAAAGGCCTGAAAGTATAAACATGCCCTTGGTCATACCGGGGCATGTCATACGCGAAATGACTTTTTTACCCATCTTTTATGATATTTTGTATCTTTTAAAAGTTTAACAAGTTTTAAGATGACACTTCAACCCCATTTAACTTAACCCTCTAGTTAATAGAAGATTTGACTTGGTCTTGATTAACATGTCATCTTTTTTTAATTAGAAACTTTTTTGTCACGCGTCTCTCAAATTTCTCCACTTATATGTATTAGAAAACTAAAAAAAATTATATATATTTATACTATATTAAAAGCTTGAATACCTTATTATTTGAACTTTTTATTCTTTATGAAAATACTACACATATTTTAGATAAAATCATCTTTTTACCGATTTTTTTTAAATTAAGTGAGGAAAGAGAAAAAGATTGGGGGGGAATAAAGAGCTCTAAAAGGCTACCTGTTGAAAATCAAGTCATACATCCTTCTAGGGTTTTGAGATTTTCGTAAACTCAAAATTCCTTTTGATTAGAGATGCAATTGACTCTTGAATTCGGGTAAATTTTTTTTGTATTTTTCTTTTATATGTTACAGCCATATTCGACTAATTATCAAGATTTGATCCAATTCTGGTGTGTAATGTTTGACGGATAAGACTTTTAGCTGAAAACCTTTGTATAAAAGGAATTTGGATGGGTGGTTATGAATTTTAGAAGCTTAAGTTGGAGATTTACATTTGGGACTGAACAAATTGTTGAAAGATCTAATCTTGCTTGCAATATATGTTTCTTTATTCTTTTTCCTTGTAATTCCTGGCTCTTTCATGTGGATGATATTTATTGGAGTACCTTGTTTTGGCCATGCTACTGAGAAAGTGGCACTTGCTCTTTAAGGCTTATCAGGCCATATCCGATTTTGAGTGCTAACAAGTCTCCAAGCAAGAGAACTTAGAAATTCTTTTTCACTGCTCCAGAAGTTGATCCAATATGATTTTTGTTTTCCCGATGTTAGTGTGACGTTGGCAATCTATTGAATGAGGCAAATTTGAGATACTCACATAGTCGGTTCCCATTGTAATATCACTGTGTGTTTGTTTGTGCTATACGAAAGAGGACTGTGTTTGAGTATCAGCATAATCTTTGCAAAAGATGATTTGCTTAAAGAGAGTAGTTTCATCTGTTCATGCACAAAATGTGATATCTGAATATCCAAGGCTCCACACAGATTTTTATTTTAATAAGTCACAAAGAGTTGCTCTTTTTGTTATGAAGCTTTAAGTTAAAGAATTTTCTAAGTTTTAAGCTAAATGCAACATTTAGCTCTTCTTTTTACTGGATGAATGTTACAAACTAGAGCACCCAGCCGCACACATTGTCTGACTCCAAAAGTTGTATCTGCCTGCGACTTTAAAAGAAGTTCCTATTGCTTCCGTGCAAATTGTTATGACCTTTTTATTGTGTTCTAAAGGTAACTTATTCCTTGCCCCAAGGGAAAATTGGGATCTTACAACCAAAGTCATTACTTGGTGAAAGTCATGTAGAACGTTAGTTGTGACTATTTGATAAATAATGGGCACGTAAGTGATGGACAATGGAAATCGTGTCTAAGATGGAATTTGTACAGTGTTCAATCTCTTTTCTTTTTCTCTCTCAGGTTGGTTAGTTGAACTGCGTCCAAAATCTTTTTTTTATTTGGGTTGATGATTTGGACTTTGTTCTAACATGTCATGTAAGAGAACTAATATATAACCCTTCAAGGTCTTAGACTTTTCACATTTGTGATATAGCTAGCTGCTTTTCAGCATAATGATTTTGTTCAGCCACCTAGGAATGTTTGAAATTATGACTCGAAAATTTAGAAGACATCATTATTACCAGAGTGGGGGTCATTTTTGCAAATGCTTGTTATATATGACATGATGGTGCAGTAACTATTGCCGATGATTCTACCTGATTACTTCTATTGTAGTTGTTCAGCGACCTGGCTTTGTATCAAGGATAACATCTGTGTTCTGCAAATGTGGTACGATAGTGAAGCTCATATATCTAGTGACATTGGTCGTTGATAAAATAGCTTAGCATTCAAACATCTAGCACCAACCTATTACACCATCAATTTGATGGTGGCACATAATTTTCGTGACCTTATCTGAAGTACATTAGAGTATAGTCAGAAATTGTCCTTTCTTGTCCGTATGACTCTCAATTAGCTTTTGTACATTCCTTGTATATGGTCTTTCTGCTTCCTTTTAAAATGCTTTATCGTATGCATCTGATCTCTGTTGACATCTCTCAATTATGTTTTGACTTCCAAAAATGCAGGGGAGGACTGGAACTTCTTTGTGATTCTGTGAAGATCCATAAGATTAATGTTGATCCTCAAGATGGAGAGAAGCAGGTGCAACTTCCTCTCTAATGATTGTGTTCATACATATAATAGATTTGGCATATAATTTTGTTTCTATAGGAGTATTGGGATAATTTTTGTCATTCTTTTCTTTAACCAGTTGACGATGAAAAACTTGCTTTCTTGGGTATGCACCAATGTAATCAAGGAGAGGCCTGAAATGTTCATGAAAGGAGACTCAGTGTAAGTTGGATCATCTTTATTCCAACGTTGGCAACACTTAAATACACATGTTCTTTATGCTGTTGTCATGACAACCTCATCTCCTGTTAAAGTCCTCTCGTTGCCTCCTCCAGTTATGCATACCTTACCCTATGGCATAGCAGACCATGTCAAATATAGTGCCACTCATGTTGAGACCTCTTTATCCTCATAATTGTTTGAAAAGTACATACTTGCACAAGCCAAGACGTAACTGAGGAGAGCTTTTATATTTTGTATTTGTTACAGGAGGCCTGGAGTTCTAGTCCTTGTAAATGACACAGATTGGGAGCTAAGCGGCCAGCTCGAAACTGTGCTGGAAGAGAAGGATAATGTAGTTTTTATCTCAACATTGCATGGTGGTTGACATTGATATCATACTTTGGAAGCTTCTGAAAACGCAAGTCTAATAGAACTTTGGTCATTAATTATGTCATGTACTAGTCAAGAATGAAGTGTGTATTGAATGTATGATGCTAATATAAGTGCATTTTGATTACTGATTCCTTTTTGTCCTGGCAACCTGACTCGAGGAAAAATGATATAAATGCTCAGTTCTATGACCAAGTGCATAAAGATTTTTAGTCTCACCAACAGGAATGGTATAACAAAGGGCATAGAACTTTTGCTAGTCTTGCTCAAAACTCTAATAAAACTGATCCTCAGACTCAAATGGATATGTAAATGGACCAGACATACATAAACCATAATGCACATGAAGTCATGAACCGATGGAAGTTTATTGACAGGAAAAAAGGAAAAGGATAATAGAATGTTGAGAGTGGGATTTGAACCCACGCCCTTTCGGACCAGAACCTTAATCTGGCGCCTTAGACCAACTCGGCCATCTCAACATTTGTTATTTTATTTGTAATTTATTTATTTGGTTATAAGCTAGCCAACATATCTAATGTAATTGCAAAGGATAGCATGTATGGAGAATTTATGGATACCTCAGAGATAGAGATTGTTTCCATTAGAGCTTTGTTCAAGGAAAATATTCCAAGAAAAAAGTAATGGAATAAAAGCATAACAAAACATTTTGAACCGTATTTACAACAAAATAAACAATAATCAATGTATAAGAAACAACAATAATAGGCATGAAAGGTACTAACATAATTCATATCTTCCACAAGGACCTATCTAAGCTCATGTCCTCATTAAGTTGAAACTATGACATGTCTTGTCTGATCAACTTGCCTCGATACTTCTTCGGTCTCTCTCCCTATTTACAAACCATTCATAACAAGCACTTTACATATCCACACTGGGCCATCTGTGCATTTCCTCTTCACATGCCCATATCATATTAGCATCACTTCCCACATCTTGTGCTCCACTAGAGCCACTCCCACCTTGTCCCAAATATCTTTATTTCTAATTGTCACATCTCTCACTCCCACCTCATCCTAAATATCTTCATTTCTAATCACATCTCACATAAAATGTCCACTCATCCAAGTACCTCTCACTGGCCAACACTTACATATGTCCTGACTTTTGAGGATTTAGTAATTGATTGTGGACAAGATAAAAACACCTTAATCCTCAATAGGAAACTAAAATGACAAGGTATCATGAACCTTCTCATTGTAATTTATATTGGAATAAAAATTGCTTATCTTGAAAATACTTTACTGCTCTAATATGGATCAGTTTACATCTAAAGAGACCATTGGTCCCCCCTTCCTCTACAAGTACATTGCGAGACCAAATAACCTGACTTATTAGCTTTGTCAAAGGTACAAAAGAACTCCCTCAGTAATAAATGAAACAATCCTACATGAAAATCTTTTTGAGAAATACACAGTTGTTTGTTTAAATGACACTTCCTAAAAAAAAAAAAGGCAAAGGCGGAGAAACTTCATCACTCAAGTTGTCTGGGATTTGATTACATCCTCTGTTTGCCTTTCAGAACTTTCTCTAATTCTGCTTCAGCATCTTTCAACTGTTCTTTCAATGCAGCAACTCTAATCTTCAGCTCCTCCACAGAGCCTCGAGCAAGAGGAAGCTGGTATGGCGTTGTAAAATGATGTGAAAATTCTTTCAGGGCTTCTACACCACAAACCTACCAAAAAATAACTCATCAGTAAGCAGAACTGGCAAAAGGTTTTTAAATTGAAGGTATGCTGCAGTACTTTTCATGTTATGGATAGTAGAGAATATTCATGAATTTATCGTTGATACTTTTTTCAGCTATCTTCATACCTCTTGTGGCAGTAAAGGCAACTTTGTAATGTTAAAGTCGTCATATAACATGTAAAACTGATCCAAGTATTTCTGTTGCATCCGCATTCTAGCCTTCAGCAGCTTGGATTCAACAACTGAAAAAGGATTACAACATTACAAATTAGTTTATCACTACAAGTATAACATTCATCTCAAGGGGAAGAAATTAGAATTCCTTGTGTCCTATTTTATAAAAGACCGATTGGATACCTAAAATATCAGTTTACTATATAAGTTGAGTAGTAGTAGTTGAAAAACATATTGACATACTAATTGAGCAGTTTAAAAAGTTAAAATTTGATTAGGTACATCAAATTGAATTCTTGAAGTGAGTGAAAGTGGTATAAATGTCATTACTGATAGAAGGGTGTCAACACTTTTTGGAACTTTGCAAAACAGAAAGAATGTCAAATAATGGGGCATGTGGAGAATTAACAACTGATATGTACAAGCCAAAGAGAATTAACAGAAAAAAAAGGGAAAGAACTGCAGTAGTTAAGATGGGAAATGTACCTTCTTCATCAAAAATCACTTGGTTAATTATAATGTTGTGTGTATCAATCTCAAATTTAGCAAGTTCCTGAACTAGTCTTTCAGTCTCATATAGGGAGAGGAATTCCGGAATGCAAACACAGACAAACGTTGTCAAGTCCTATTGAAAAAGAAAAAAAGAAAGTTGTGTTAATGCATCAGTTGAACTTGATAACAGAGAAGCGCAAGTGAAAATAGAACACATGGATAATTTGCATTTCGGATGTAATGAGACATATCTGTGATCCATTTTTTCCTTTTTGAAGATAAGGTGGCAGACTCCAACAATCAAAGTACCATACAAAAGCCACAATAATTTGAATCAACAGGCAACAAGAGCAGATTCCTCCACAGTCCAAGTAAAATAAGCAGAAGAAATGTATTGATTATATCTACAAGTTTTTCTCCCAACTTCGAAAATACTCTTCATTTCAAACTCAAAAAGCACAAGGAACCAGTTTGGTATTATCAAAACCTTGATAGTGAAGAACTAAATAAATAACTAGAGTGAACTATTTACTAGTTTGGTATTATCAAAACCTTGATAGTGAAGAACTAAATAAATAACTAAAGTGAACTATTTACTAGTCTGGTATTATCAAAACCTTGATAGTGAAGAACTAAATAAATAACTAGAGTGAACTATTTACTACTGAAACAGTCCTATAATAGTTAAATAACCAACAACACAAGGCTGGGTGAATTCTTTGCCTAGAAACTAATTTTGATGACATTTCACAGGCGAAACAGATATTTGAAACAGTAGTAGCATCCGGCAGATAAAACTTAAGAAAATTTAATGAGTCCATTACTAGCTTTACTTCAGTCTTTTGGTTCTAACGACTTTTGATCTCATCCATGATACTTTAGTCGTTCATGCATGATAGGAAAAAATTAATCCCCGTACTTGAAAACCCCTGGAAATAAAGCGAAACAGGGGAGAAATACTAAAACAGAAGGATCAAATTTCATCATATAGATTGTGTTTATCTCTGATCAATAAGTGAAAAAGCTGTATTTTCCACTAAACCACAACAGATTTTGGTAGACCAGATCCTACTAAAGAATATACTGCTACCACATTCCCTGATTTTGCTGATTGCTATCTCAAACTTAAGGTTCCCATCCAGCAATAATTACTCCCTCCCCCCAATTGTTTAGCAATATTTAACTGGACCGAGTTTTAAGAAAGAAATTAATTTTTTTGACACATAAGCTAAATAAACATAAAGTACCAAAAGTAGTTTTCCAGTGGGGTCCACAGCAAATCGTGTCAATTCCTAAAAAGCATATTATTAAAGGCAAAATGGTAACATAAAGAACGTGAACTTTCTAAATACATGAAGGTGCCAATCTTTTTCGGGACAAAAAGAAAGGGAAGAGTGCTAAACGAATTGGGACAGAGGGAGCACATGAAAAGATTTTCTTTATAAGAACGCGAATGTTGCTCCACAGGCTTCGATCCAATGGTAAGGACGCGCAGCACAGCATATGTGCATTGGGCGCACATCATGAGTTCAAAACTTACCACTGAAATGTAATCTGGAATTTATTTGGGAGCCGGTTAAAGGAGGGGGAGGGTAGTTCCCTGAGTTTCAAACTTGTGGACCAACAGGATTGGTATAAGCTATCTCACAGCAGATTTCTCCGTTACTAGCCCCCAAAAATTAAACGAAGCGATGGTTTCGAGGTAAGAATCTTACTGGATCCTTAAACTGTCTGTTCACTTCTTCAATAACATCTTTCATGCCTTCAAGCTTGCCAAGGATAGCAGCCTCCCCAAATTCATCATCAACACCCAGTAGTCGAGTCATCTGAGATAGACAGAAATTTTGAATTCAGTACATTTCATGTTTTCCTTTCCCACAAATAGCATCAACCTTGAACTTCAAATTAGCAAAGCTCAGAGGGAGGCATTTACAGAAAAGAAGAAAATGGATTTTTTTGCATGTTTGGGGTTAAGTGGGTGATTTTATTTGGAGGCGAGATTACCTGACTCATGACGCCCCCAAATCTACTCTTCAAACTCATTACTTTGGCGAGCCCTTTCTCTAGAGTCGACGGGAATTGTAACAGCCGAAGAGTATGTCCTGTTGGGGCCGTATCAAACAATATTACTGAATAATCCATTGTTTGCACCAATCTGGAAAGAAATAAATGCCAAAAATTTATTGCCCAATCTAATTAACAAACCAGCAGTGTTAAGCTACCGATAAACAAATATCTCCGCCTCTAGACAAATGTAAGAAAGTATTCACATTTAAGCACTACAGATCTACCATAAGTAAATGCACTTTGAACTAAAAATGTTAAGAGAGATCTTAACAAATTATGTATTTTTTTTTTTATAATCATGGTGTCGGCACCAACGTACGTGCACCTCGAGTAGTTCCACGTGACACCTGCCTTCTCCTACTAGCAACAAGTAACTCTGTCCAGCAAGGCTAGAAAAGATGGAAAGAAATCACCTAGCATTTGTGTCTTGGCTGGGAATTGAACCTAAAGACTCAACCCACTTCATTGACCACTATGTTCCTCGAAAAAGAATGGTCATGATGAATACTTTCAGTTGAAAAAACATCCCTTGTCCTATTTCATTAATAACTAGACACGTGTGAATGCAGGAGCCATGAACATGTTCAGTTTGGTACCTCCTTAAGCTGCTGCTTGGACATCATCTAGCAGAGTCACTCAAGTCTTTTAAATTCAAGGAGGGCACTTTGTACATATGATGAGGGCAGGTATTATAGATCCACATACACCCAATCGGGTAGGCTTCCTTGATCATGTGGAGGTTACCCTTAAGGTTTATTTTTTGAAACTGGTAACGTTGAGAGGTTACCCTTAAGTTGTGGCATGCTTTGAGATAGTCCCTCTTCTAGTGGGGCTAGTACACTAAAGATATGGTTTCTTTAATATGGGATAGGGTCTGTTACATTACATGGATCACGCCAACTAGGTCTATCACTTTCTTGATAATTAACTAGGCCTAAATACTTAACGAGACATTTCTTTAATTTCATCTAGATAGGAAGATTTTTATCCTATCTCCTACAGTAGATCATTATTGAGTCTTATCGACCACATAACAAAAGCAAATTTTGATTCATGGATGTATAAACAACCATTGAAGTCCGGTTTATTATATTGTTCTCCTGATAAGCAAGTGAAGAACAAATAGATTGTAAGGAGCCAAGAATAAATCTTTATCACTTCCATTGGGGGGTTCATAAAACATTTCTTGCCAAACAAGTTAACACTCATTGGATTTATTACAAAGGAATACCAATTACTTTAGCATCTCTGCAAAACTCATAGCTTCATCAATTCCAGGAATTGCGTTTGTCAAATCAGACAAAAAGTCATCCATCCCATCGGAACTGATTGTGTCTTCTTTCTCCACAGTCGGATCAATTTCCTAAAGAACACAAGTTCAATCAAAAAATCATGACCAGCAACAGCATATCAGGGATTACAAAGAAATTGAACATACACCCAAAACTGTCAAAAAGTGGTCAACTTTATTCAATAAAAGCCACTCCTTGAATACAATGATACACCCCCAATATAAGCACAAGACTTCACAAGGCTCGGTAATCCCAAACAAACAACACCTCAACACATCACCCTAGCCACCAAAATCCCCTCCACCGCCCCCTCCCCACCCCACCCCACCCCAAAGAATATAATACAAATAATATGCCTTTTGAGGTCTAACAAATTTCTTCTTTTTCCCTGTCTCAATTCTTATTAAACATAACATATAACAAAATTGTACTACCTGTTACATTCCCTAATCAGAAAAGGTGTCATTCTTCGTCATAACAAAAACTATTAACGCACAAGGGATACAATTAATTCCCAGAAGTAAACAAGATCCAAGTAAAAATTCAATCTTTTTAAAGAAAAGGGGATTGAGTGTTAAAGAAATACCATGGCATACAAATTGGAGAAACCATTAACAAGGGTAGGCGACTTTGTAAACCGTTGCTGGAATGCATCACTGAGATTGTGAGCAGGGTCAGTAGATATGATTAGAACTGAAGATCTGACCTGAGAAAGAAGGATACCAAGAATTGAACTACATGTAGTTTTCCCAACCCCACCTTTACCCCCAACAAATACCCACTTAAGGGTATCTTGTTCTAGCAAATTTTGTACTGTGGCTTCTGGTAAATCTTGATTATCGGAAGCCATGGATATAGGGGAGCTTTGTGGCAAAATCCAGAAGACTAGGGAGAGAATATAGAGAGACCAAAGCAAGAAGACTCTGGCTTGTTATAGCTGAACTTACTTACTTTGTTTGAGGCAGCGGTAAGGTATCTGTTCGACTAGTACAAGAGGCTTAGGGGTAAAGTGACAATCTTTAAAGCTCAATATAAAGATTTTCACAATCAAATAAGGGAAAATTGTTGAATATTAAATTATTTATATGCAATTATGCAATTAGTGCACATTGCACTACTTAAGTGCTGCACTAAAGGGCA
>JBCEWC010020110.1:0-11084 GCA_038996855.1 Solanum aculeatissimum
GAATCCTATTTGGAAAAGGATTGTATTATAGTATCCTAGTTGGAAAAGGAGTTTAATATAGTATCTATAAATAAGGTAATAATGTAGACAACAATTCAATAATATTTCTCCTATATTTCTCACAGTTGCTTCTAAAACTTACTGCTTAAATCTTATCTTTTTCACTTTCAATGTTGATACCAATGAAAATATCTGTTGTTGGAAATTTGTTTTTCTCCTTAGCAACCATAAGGTGGAAAGTATTTTCTACTCACTAACACACAGAAATATAAATAAGAAACCACATATTTTCTAAGAAAACATCTGCTGTTGGGGCTGGGAATTTGTTTTCCACATATTTCTCAAGAGTCGAGATGCTCAGAGTTATTTGGTATTTGTACTAGTGGGATGTAGTAGAGAAGGAATTAGTTGAGGTGTCAGCAAGCTGGGCCAGACATGACAGTTATAAAAAGAAATATAAGATCATGATGCTGCATGCATTATTTTATATTCTGAGATCATGGATTGGATATTTGATATATTCCTGTTGAATATTCTGCAGTGTGTACAACAACATCCACCACCCAAGCAAGTTGGCCGTGGGTGCAGACTTTCATTGTTTTAAAAATAAAATCGAGCCAAAGTGGGAGGATCCTGTATGTGCCAATGGAGGGAAGTGGACAATGAGCTTTTCTAGGGGTAAATCTGATACCTGCTGGTTGTATACGGTATGCCCATGATGTTTCTATCTGATTCTTAATGTTGTGTCAACTCTGGCTTTTTTCTTTTCCCATATGGATAAAGTTCGTCCTTAAATTTTCTGGTATATAATAGCTGCTGGCACTGATTGGAGAGCAATTTGATTATGGAGATGAAATTTGTGGAGCGGTTATTAATGTTCGAGTTAGACAAGAAAAAATAGCTCTGTGGACCAGGAATGCTGCCAATGAAACAGCTCAGGTAATTTCTTTAAACTGGAAAAAATTAATATAAGTATTTATTACTATCTGATTTTTGTCTTTGACAAGCAGCTTCATTACTTTGAGGGACTAAGTTGAGAAACAGAAAAATCTAGTGTCTAATTTTGTCATGATTTGCTTATCCGTCATGTATCCCAATTAGTGACGCCGATTAATAGTAATGCAAGTAGAAAACACTAGAATCACCAGTAGATGGTAAATATAACATTTTCATGCATTCAAGGGTTTAACCTAGTGGTCAATGACGAAGTGAACCATGGAGTGACTAGTGTTCAAATCCTAACAGAGGCTAAAAGTGTAAGGTGATTTCTTTCCATGTGTCTAAGCCTTGATGGTCCTCTGCTGTTGGAAAGTAACAAATACCCTGTGGGTTGGCCAAAATGCACACAAAGTGGCCTGAATAGTTTCACTTCTTTGGTTTTACATTTGAGTCAACAACAATGTATATCTTAAATGTCAACACCTTGTGTATTTGTAAACTCTATTTTATTATGGGAAGAATACATTTTGAAATTTGCATTAGCGGATTCGGCATGGCATAACAAGTTTTGTGTTGGTTGTTAATCTACTACAATCCTCTTCCTTTATCTGGTTTTTGGATGGTAATCTGAACAAAACTCATTCAAGCAAAGTTGCTTTGTAGTAGTAAGATATAATACATGTGCAAGTTTAGCCAGCTTGATCAGACAGAAGTTGAGTTGACATTAGATTGGTTTGAGGTACCTAAATGTTGACAGTTCAGATGTTTAGGCTTATTGATCTAGGCAAATGTAATGATGGATGAAAATGCCAAGTGTAGGTTAAAGTGAAATGGTTGAAAAGGAGTGCCACATAAATGTTATGTGATAGTAAGATACCTACCAAGGGGAAAGGGAAGTTGTTAAGAGTGGCCGTGAGGCTAACACTATTGTATTAGAGTGAATATTGGGCCTCTAAAGCCCAAAATATCCACAAGGTTAGTATCACAGATATGTCAATGTTAAGACAAGTATGCAGTTATAATACCTGGATGAGATTAGAAATGATCACGCGTGTTAGAAGATCTAAATAATGCATGTAAAATGATAAAATGAGAGACTAGGGCTTGTATCACGACCCAAGCTAGGCCTTAGGCATAACACAACGAAAGGAATCTTTGAGGGGACCCCAAACTAGCCTTCTTAACAAATCATAAGCATTCATAGGTAATGAATAAAAACATATAAGCGGAAGCTAAGACATGATCATAAGGCTGTAGCAAAAGAACATGAGAGATACTAGAACTGTAAGATTCATACACAGTATCCAACAAGCCTCTAAGTAATAGACTAGGCGGGGGCTAAGATATGTCCTTAGCTCACTCTCAATGAAATAAAACGATAGTTTCGAGATAACTCAACCATGACACAAAAGCTAGAGATAGCAGGTTCTGTCCCCGAAGCATGAGGACTCACCCAAACATTCTCTGAAGCAAATTCGAATCTAGCCACGAGGATGAGGATAGTCACTTGTCCCTTCATTGTGAAATAATGTAGGCATAAATTATGCGTTAGTACGTTTGAATGTACTAAGTATGCGGGCATGCAATGCAATAATGTACGTGTGATATATAATTAAATAGTACAAGTAGAACAAAAGTAAGGAAGGAATTAACATACCAATATGCCATGAATAGAGTGATGCATGATAACATGAAAAGCCGTACATATGTGGGAAGTTACCGTAACCGAACTAGTTGGTTCTTCAATGAATTCTTCAATTGGAGTAGAGAGGAGACCTTGAGAGTGAATTTGGTGTGCAAGTGTTTGGAGTGTAATTGGAAGACCTTAGATTAGGTTTAGGGTAATACTGGAAGAGTAATGTAGTCTAAAAATTGTCCAAAATGGAATTTAGGAATTAGGGAAAAGACTCAAATGCCCTTACGAATCACAAGTTTTAAACTGGATGGACTCCTGCACGAAGGGCCCACCATGACCCGTGGCTGGGACCACGACCTGTGTGTGTGTCGTGGTATGTTGGACAAAAATGGGAGGTGGCTTGGGAGGGTGCCCTCCAGGAGACTCCACCATGAGCCGTGGTGGGTTACCTCACCAAGGCAGCCCCTCCCACTCCACTTAGGTGTGCCACCATGAGGCCCCTTCACGAGCCGTGGTGGGCACCACGAGCCGTGAAGGGTCTCTTGGTAGGACACCTTCACAAATTTTTCAGAAATTTCATTCCTTGGGCTTGTTTCCGACTTCCAATGCGCCGGGCCGTACAACTTGAGATGTCTAGCCACATGTTATATAGGCCTTCATATACACCAGTCTTTAGCTGTAAAAACATTATTGATGGTGCTAAACAGAGGAGGTAGACCTAAAAAAGGAGTTATCTCTAATGATTTGGAATATTCCAGAATCCAAGTTGCTCTAGCAAAAGATAAAAAATAATGTACGAACCCATCCCAAAAAAAAATAAATTTAATGTACGTTGACAATCCGTATGGGTGATACATCTAATTAGTTGACTCTCAGTATACATCTAATTAGTAGACTCTCAGTATATTAGAGACATAACCACTAGAAGAGTATATGTGAGAAATCCTACTGTTAGATGTCCTAAAATACTAAGTACTCTCACCGTCCCATTTTATGTAGCATCCTTTGACTTTGGCATGGCATGGTGTTTAAAGAAAAAGGAAGATATTTGAAACTTGTGGTCAAACAATTTTTAGATATTTGTGTGGGTGAAAATCATTTCATCAAGGGTAAGAGGGAAATTTTGAAGTTAAATTGTTTCCAATTAGAGTAAGGTGACATTCTTTTTGGGACGGACTAAAGGAAAAAATTCCCCATAAAATGGGATAAAGGGAATATTTAAAATGGGATAAAGGGAGTATTAAAATATTATGGATTCAAACAAAGCATTTATGATGGTGATATTTCATACTGCCTGCCCCAACTGACTTGGATCGAGACATAATAGGAATATTTTGTCTATCAAGAAGGATTTCCCGAATACCTGAAATAGAGATAATAATAGAAAATGTGAAATATTTGATAGGATACATTTCGGGAACGTAGAATGTTAAGAGAATTTTGCATAGTAACTGTTCTTTAAAATATATTTCTAAGGCTAAATTCAAGATATCCCCTTGTACTCAAATCTTAACTACTTGAAGTGGTTTTAAATGTTTACTTACTTTATTTTAAACCCGCCCACCCCACCCCACCCACCCACCCACAACACACATTTTCTAAGAAGTTTCTATTTTACCTTTATGCTTTTTTCAGTGATAGACCCCTGAACTCTCACTTTGGTTTCACAAGCTTGTTACTGTTACGTCATCTACAATTAGTGAAGTCTTGAAGTCGAGTATTGTTGCTGTAAAGATGGATCTTGGGCTTAACTCAACTCTAAAAGCTAGCTTAGGAGGGGAGGGTTTTCCAAGTCCATATAACGAGACCAATTTCTCATCCCTTTTCCGATGTGGGACTTCTTAGCACTCCCTACATGCCTACACCTTGTTAACTGGAGTGTGGACAATATAATTTGGGGTCCAACATAGATGAACAAAGAGTTGGGATGAGCCTGGCTCTAATACCATGTAAAGATGGATCTTAGGCCTAACTCAACCACAAAAGCTAGCTTATGAAGGGAGGTTTGTCCAAGTCTATATAAGGAGGCAAATTTTCCATCCCTTTACTGATGTGGGACTTCTTAACTGTTGCTAACAGGTGGAGCTTACTTTTTCACCATCTGTGTTCTCTGTAATGTAGCTGATAGCAATAATGGCTTGGAGAAGAACAACCTGGATTCCAAAATATTCTGAATCATTTTTTAAACTATGAATACTTTCAATTTAACTGCATTAATTTTTTAACTGGAATGAAAAACAAAACTTTGGGACAGGAACAGGGCAAGTTGTATGCTACGATATCCGTATTAAAATAGAAAGTCTATTGGCTGATCTTGGTGTTAACCATTGGTTGTTTTCAGTATTCCATTCCAGGGAAGGATGTAGTTTTAGAATTTGCATTGTCATATTTGTACGGTACGATGAGGTGAGTTGAACTTAATTGGAGAAACATGGTTGCTCGATCCCACCTGGTATGGGATTAAGCTGTAGTAGTTGCATACTCGTACGGAACTCTATAAGTGGTCCAGTTTTGGCCTGCCTTCTTAAATTTCTTTTCCCAAAGAAATATTGAATGAATAAGGAATATTATGTTCGTGGTTGGTCTGCCAGTATTTTAAGTGGTCTGTAAAATTCTGGTATGCTTCCTCGAGTTGCAGCATCAGTCTTGTAAAATAGTTGTTTTGATTTATGATTTTGTGATGGATTTTAGCCGAAGTTACTTGGCTGCAATGACGAGAGACCTGGGAAAATTGAAAATGTAGCAAGTATTTTGGCCCCGAATTGATCTAGTGTTAATTCACTGTGTGGGGTTGAATGTACCCGGTCCATCTATACAGTAGCTATATATCTGACTACTTCTGAGAATGATGCATGTTTTTGTCTTGCCACATTGGTTATTCTTAGAGCCTGTTTGGAAGGACACCTTGGTAATTGGATTTGGAGTAATTGAGTGTAATTACACTGTCTGACCTGTTTGGTTGAACATGTAATTACTTGGTCAGCAGGTAATTGGGTGTGTAATTGACTGGGTGTAATTATGCTTTTCAATTCACAGAGGAAGACTGTGAATTGCAGGTAATTACATGGTGTAATTATATGTTGCTTACTTTTTAATTTTTTTCGTTTATTATTATTTTTATATTTTCATATTTATTTATTTTTTATTTTGATTATTTTAAATTTTTTAATTTTTATCATTCTAATTTTTTCTAAAATTATATTTTATTTAATAATATTTTTTTAAATTTTTTTTCTTATTCTCAATATTTATATGTCATGTGATTTCATAGAATTTTTCACATTATCTTTTTTATTTATTTATTTATTCTATATTTTATTTTTTTCCACTAGCATGATTTTATTAGCATTTTAATTTTTAAATTAAAGTTGAATTCATTATTGGATAAAGTCATAAATATACGTATTTCTTTCTTTTAAATCATATTTATATATGTTATATTGAAATTTGGCATAAGAGTATTATGCTAATTTTTTTATTTTGAATTTAAAATTTATGTTGTATTTCTTAGTTTCATTTGTTGTTGAGGTATTGACTTGATACTTCACATTACAAGCCATTTATTATTTTAGTTAGATTAGATAGATTATTTTTTAATCAAATATTTTAATGATTTTACTATGATAATAGATTTATAATATTTAATATTTTTTCAAACACACATTTCATGATGCTCACATAATACTTATATTTTTAGTTTTTATAATTAGTTTAATCAAACTATACTAATTAAAAAATATAATTGATTTTTTATAATATTAGTTAAGAATATATATTTACTAATTAATATATTTTCGAAAGACAAAATATATCTTAAATATTTAATTTAATATTATTTATAAATACCTATATTTGTCTAATATACATTTTTAATATTAGATAATTAACTTTTATTTTTTGAAATTTAATATAACCTTATAATTATACTGGTGCAACCAAAGAGCGCACTTGTTATTACATTGTAACTACAGTCTTTGACAAACAAACAAGACACTGTAATTACTAGGGTGTGTAATTATTACCTAGTAATTACACCAAGTCTAATTACCAGGAGGCTTTTCAAACTAGTAAATACCAATTCTTTTTCATGTCTCGAATCCTCCCACCCCTATTTCTTGCCTGTTCCTACCTTGTCTTCTAGAATTACACGATCTGGAATTCCCGTTACCCCCTGTCTACTAGCCTCATCCACTTGCATCTAAATGAGTATTTTCGTTGCAGGTGAGCGTTGGTAAACAATGGAAAGAGTTTCTGGATTACAACGACACAATTGGCTTTATATTTCATGTAAGATGTCTTTATATGATTCCTGGATATCATATACTCAATCGTTGATTTGCTAAACTCATCAAGAGCCTTTTTTCGTTTTTGGCAGGATGATGCAAAGAAGCTTGACAGAGCTGCTAAGAATCGTTATTCTGTGTAGTTCGATAGTTACACCATAGAATGCAATCAATATAGCTGCAGTGGAACTATACTTGTTTTACTGAAAAATCAGCAGTCACTTGCAGCTGCCTATTTTAGCTCTTGCATTGGCATTGCTAGTTTTCCTATAGGGAATTTGCTTGGTTTTGAAGCTTTTTGATGACTTTTAACAATTGGTCATATGTGATTAATATTAGTACCGATGTCATAGAGGATTTGTTGCTGTTTCTGTGAAATTGACAGCACTTGGCAATATTACGTGTTTTGCTTTCCTTTCCAATCCAACTTGTTCTTCGAGCGGTCCTTTGTTAGGGTGTATAAAATTGTTGAATAGAGTTAATTGGTGATGTTTGGCATTAGTTATGCAAAAGTTGTTTCTTAACATTATTTGAGTTGGCTCATTAATATTTATTTACAAAAATTCCTTTCGCAAATATGGTTGGCAAGATGTAGAACAAATTTTGAGGGATAATTGTGTCGATAGTTATGTTAATGCATCAAGCTAAAAACCTTGCATTATCAATACTATGAATTTTCATGTATTGGTTATACAAATATTAATTTTGAATAAAGTGTAACTAATTGTTATGAGATAAACTTAGGGCATAGATGTGACACTGCGAATGGGAACTCGAAGGGGTCCCAAACAAGCCTTGCATAGCACATCAAATCCAAGTGTTTGAGTTATGGAGCTTCACTTTATCCTTTTAGCTAAGCTAAGGGTCATTGGTTGCGGAAGCATAAACAATCAATAAACAAATAACAATTAATTCTAAGGGAAGTGGGACTTTGGACTCACGCTATAGGGATATTATCGGGGAGAGGATTAACATGCATCACATAGCAAGTAAGTCTATGGGGCAGGTAAGTATGACTCACGCTATGAGGATAGATAGGAACTTGAGACTTTCTTCTCAACACCAACATACAACAAGCACATAAGGGAATAAGGACTAAGGGAACTCTTCCATAACTACATAATCATAAGGAGTCAAGCTCATATGTACATAGCATAGTCATATCCAACAATACCTCTAAGCATGAATAGAATGGGGGTCAAGACATCTCTCGGGCTCACCCTTAAAAGATAGTATCCAAAAATAGACAAGTCTAAACAAAAGCATGAAAGTAAATGGATATTGCCCCCAGATGTGGAGGACTCACCAATAGCAAACTTCACTCGAACCATCTAGCTACGTGGAGGAGGAGGATGGAAAGGAGCTCCGGTTCCTACATTGTTAGATCATGTAGGCAAAAGAGTATGCGTTAGTACTTGGAATGTAGTAAGTATGCGGGATGCAAATGCAATGAGGAACATAAACTGTGAGTAGGCAATATGCATAATCATAACAATTAGTATACAGTCAATATGACATGAATGACAATGCTTAATTAAACATGCATTTGAAACCATCAATTTGCATGACAATATATATATAGTGAGAAGGGACCATAACCGACATATAAGACCAAGCGAGCTACTACTTGGAATTTCGGTGTTCGCTCCATACCGAACATGGAGTCGTCTACTTTGTCAAGGTAAACCAAGCACTATCCTTATAGCATGGCCTTGTTGGAGATTGCCACCACTTTATGACACAACCTTTTTGGTTCGGTAGGTTCAAGCCCATATAGGGAAAATCAATATCATACCTATGGTGGCACATAGTTTAGGGACAATGGGAGACTACCAAGGTACTCTCGGTGCTAGGTCACAATCTCACGGAATACTTGAAACATAATCATAGCCATAACATGCATAGTCTCAAAATATCATAATATCATTCTTGGAGTAGCTCATTAATCATGACTTGTAGCATCAAAGTTAGGGCTTTACATAATTCTTATCATTCATATCATGCTCATGAGCTTATAGCATTCGTATTAGCCCTCTTGTCAATCTCAACATGTATAACATATGTAAATTTCCATAAGCATTCATCATAGAATAGTCTTGACGTGTTTTTCTTAAATCATTCATGGTGGGTTCATGCACACAAGTCTTAACGCCATGCAAACCAAGAATATATCATGAGAGGAGCAAAATCATATCACTTTAGCATGATCCTAAATGACCCACCAACAAGCATCATAATACTTGACTAGGGTATCATCAAACCCTCATTTAAATTATAGACTTCACATAGCTTGGCCTTGATTAGTAATATACAATGTTATAACATTATAAAATACTTCATAATACCATCAAAATAAAGAGTTCATAAAGACTTCCATAAAACTCCATAACTTGAAAATTAACGAGGAAGAGGATAGGTCGAGCTTGTGGAAAAAAAATTTTCACAATCAAAACCCACATACCTTAGTGTTAAGAGACGGAAAAACCTTGAAAAAATGATTAAAAAAAATCGAAACCCTAGCTTGTACTTTCTTGCTTGAAACCTTGGGGAAAGCTTGAGAGTGTTTTGAGATTTAGGATATTTTGGAATGAGAGGAATGGAGTGGATTAGGGTTATGGAGGCTGATAAGGGGTCTTTTGATGGTCAAAACGATGTAGTATAAGCATAAGACAATAGGAAAGGTCGAATTTACCCTTTTTAAAATCCTGCCGGACATGACACGAGACCCCGTCTATGGGCCGTGGATAAGGGTCTTGTTTGATGACATTTCACTCTCATAAACTTTTCTCTGATTCACCTTCCACTACTAGACTTATGGCTCGTAAGTCACTTTACGAGCCATCTGATAAGTCATACATCCCACTTAAGAAATTATCATATTTTCACCAAGTCTGACCTCCAACCTACAAGCACTGGTTACAGCCCGTGAAAACTTTTACGGCCCGTAGGGGCCTTCGTACCTCAGTGACTTCTCAAACTTGAGCTTACTGGAACGCACACCTAGGACCCACAAATCTAAGTATGACTCATACATCAACATACAACCCGTAAGACTCCTTGTAACAACTGACACTCAGAAAATTTTAAGACTTTTTTCTTGTATTATTTTTCTTTTCATAGGTGGGGCCTTACCTTAATGCTTGCACTAATTATACATATGCTGAAAGAGAAAACTAGAAATGATATTATTATTACACAAAATTATGAATGTATACTTTACAAAAAAATAACTAATTTTAGCCATATTTGCCTCCAAATATATATGGGGGTTCTATTTGGCCGTTGACACTTCAATTGCCATAAAACACATTTTTTTTTTCCTGATTTTGTGGTTTTTTTTCATAGTGCTAGTATTTTTCGAATCTACAAAAATTGAAATATTATGTTTTTAATTATCATTGTTACAAGGTCCACTTGATATATTTATTGTTTTTGACAAGTTGATAAATGAAATTTGGCCTGGTATTTGGAACTTAATTTTGGAGTAGAGTTGCTGTTAGATTGTTGAAATTTAAAAGCAAGTTACTTCTAGGAAAAATGATAAGTCCAGTAGGTTTAGAAGATGATTTATGACTTAGTTGGAGGTTTAGCATAGTTCTCGAGGCATTAAGGGGTATTTTGGGCCCTTTGGTGGATTTATAAAATTTCTTAAGTTTGGAGTTGACCACCATCAATATTTGATTAAAAAGACACCTGAATGGTGATTTAACGATTTCATAAGGTTTGAGATATTCTTCATCATAGATTTGCACTATTAATTTGTGCCTGACAGGTTTTGTACGAATTTTTAAGGTCCATTTTGACAGATTGCATGAGTTGGGAAAATCGTTGATTTGTTGTGTCCAGTAAGGATCACTACACTAAAATCACGAATTATGTCATGACCCAAGCCAAGCACCTAGATGCGACATGGAGAATGGGAATCCAAAGGTAAACAAGCCTCTTAACATATCTTATGCACATCCTTGGTTGCGGAATATAATACAAACATCAATCAACCAAACTAAGAGGATTCGGGGCTTAGGATGCAAGCTATGGGAAAAAGGGGCAAAAGACTTCCATCATTCAATTTCATCAAACAACACTAAGGTAAGGGAGCATGTGACAACCCTCGTGAGAGGATGCCACAATCGTAAATTCTAGGCTTATGTAATACTTGTAAAATATTAAGAGTTTAATACGCGACATATTAATCATAACTGAATAATGAATTTATAATAATTTAA
>JBCEWC010020111.1:0-11084 GCA_038996855.1 Solanum aculeatissimum
TTTGCTTACAATAATAGTTTCCATGCTAGCATCGATATGGCTCCTTTTGAGGCTTTGTATGGTAGGAGATATAGGTCCCCAATTGGTTGGTTTGAAATTGGTGAGGCGGTCTTGATAGGCCCGGACTTGGTTGTTGAGGCTATTGAAAAGGTGAAGTTGATTCGAGAAAGGTTGAAGACGGCTCAAAGTCGTCAAATGTCTTAATCAAATGTGAGAAAGAGGGACCTTGAATTTCATGTTGGTGATAAGGTGTATGTGAAGGTGTCCCCCATGAAGGGCATAATGCGTTTTGGCCAAAAGGGCAAGTTGAGCCCAAGGTACGTCGGACCTTATGAGATTATGGAGCGGGTTGGCAATGTAGCATATAGGTTGGACTTGTCTTTGGATATGAGCTCTATTCATCTGGTTTTCCATGTATCTATGTTGAGGAAGTTGGTTGGTGACCCTAAGGTAATTGCACCTTTGGAGGATGTGACAATTGAAGAGAACTTGACTTATGAAGAAGTACCGGTTGAGATTTTGGATAGACAAGTGAAGCGTCTTCGTAATAAGGAGGTGGCTTCGGTCAAGGTACTTTGGTGGAATCAAGATGTGGAGAGTGCAACTTGGGAAGTGGAGTTGGACATGATGGAGCGATATCCTTACCTCTTCCAATCTACTCAAGCCTAAGGTACTAGGTTCTATCCTTTAATTGTCCTAATTCTTTGTTTCTGGAGTTTCATGACATTGCATGCATTCATGAGCATGAAAATAATTTAAATAATGTTTTAACATGAGTTTTGAAAGATTTTTTATATGATGCATGATCTTTTGAGTGTTGGTTATCATGTCTCTTGTTTTGTGATTGATGTTCTCAAGTCCTAGTCTTAGCTCATTCGAAGACGAATGTTCCCAAGGGGGATATGATGTAACAACCTGAAATTTTTGAAAAACTCCTTATGGTTGGTCTTGTATGATGTTACACTGGTCATGGTTGAATTTTGGTATCCACGAGTATAGTTTAAATTGCCGAATGTAAAATGGACCTTTTTGTGGCCTTGAGAGGCCGTTTAGACAGTAAGCTTTGAGAAGACATAACTTTTGATGCGGGTTGAAACGTGTGGGCTTCTAAATATCAAATTGAATCTCTTTGAGTTATCTTCGGAACGTAACTAGTTTCACTCGATTCGGAGTTTGTATGAGGAAGTTATGGCCAAATCCGTGAGACTGCCCATAATTCGGAAGACGCTGGGAATAGGCCTTGAAAATGGCCCAAGGATAGGCCCACAAACCGTGTGAGGGCCCAAGGTCTGTGTGGGGGTCCGTGTCAAGGTCCACTGAGTTCTGGGTGGCCAGGACCCACCCCATAGACCATGTGAGGTCCCACGGACCACCCCACAGTCCGTGAGACTTCAAATGGACCGTTTGGTGGTCCGTCAAGTAGGGCAGAGAGATGGCCAAGGCTGTGGGTTAGTGTTTCGGCCAAGTATGGATCCACGGACCAGTATACGGTCCGTGTGAAGCCACATGGCCCATGACCCCCCTTCGTGAAGTGATCCATAAAGTCCCCGAAAGTTCGAACTGAAGAAGAAACTAAGGCATGGTATATGGACAGGTACACGGTCCGTGTACCACTGGACGAGACTTGGAAGCTAACTGTGTGACACTATTTTTTAGTTAAATGTCCATTTCATTAATGGTTAATTTGTAATTTAATTAGTTCTTAGGCCCCTTTTAGGCATCCTAAGGTCCCCTAAATCCCCTTAACCTAACCCTAACCACTTTTCATCCATTCTAAGGATCCTCATTACTCTTTGGAAAATCCTAAATCCTCTTGACCTCCATTGTTGAAAGCTTGAAGAAATTTGGGAAGACAACCCTTACTTGCTTAATTCTTCAATTCCTTTGGTCTATTGAAGGTATGTTTGATTCAAGGATTTTCTTTCATTCTTGAAGACCCAAGAACCTTACTCTTTAATTTTTGATTTTAAGATTTCTTTAAGTTATGGGTTCTTTATATTTTGAAGTAATTAGTTGATTGGGATTATGTGTTGTAGATTTTAGGTGATTTAATCATGATTTAAGCTTGAATTTTATGAATGTTCATGAAAACGCTTGAAGAATCAAAGTGCATGTCCCTTTATGATTTAATTATGCATGGGTAATTTGTATTATGCTTTAAATATGGAATTTCTCATGAATTATGTTGAATTACCTTTTAAATTGTGAATCTAAGTTAGAATTCCATTACCCATGTTCTTGTTCCTCATTCATGGCATATGCATTGAAGATTGTTATGAAGAATCTCTTGATGAAACTCTTGTATTGAAATGATATGTAAGGCTTGTGATCACATAGTCTCTTGTTATGGCTCTTTGAGCATATTGGGTGCTTGCACCACTTTGACATGTTTTGAATTCTTGATATGGTAAGCTATGTAGATGGGCTACTCTATTTGCATTGACATGGAATCATTATGAAAATGTTTTGGAAACTCTTAATGGCCTTTGGCCTAAGCTTAAGTATGATTTAATAAATGGTTTTGGTTTTGACTAATGATGCATGGTTTGAAAAGAATGTAAGTCTTCCGATTTGATGTTTTCATGTATATATATGTATTCCCGTGGGATGAGACTTAATATCGAGGGATTGGAGTTGGGGTGGACTATCTCCTTAGGGTCCATACTCCTTTCCGTCAAACCATGTGCCAACATGGGATTTCTCCCTATATGGGATGACTTGTATGTTTCCCTTTGTTTCAAGGGTGACTAGGGTACTACTTGACAAGTAGTCCGGATCGGGGTAGTAGCTCGTTCGGGTATCCTCCATTGTCGGCTGAGGTCACATCCCCGCTATATTTTGATTATAGGATTGCACCTCATACATCATGGCATAGCATATTGTTATATTACTCTTTGGGTACGTGCATTCCTTTCGTACCACTTGTCCCCTTGTCATGTTTCTTGGTCATACTATATTGTCATATGCATTGCATGCCCGCATACTTAGTACATACTATGTGCTAACCCGTATTCTTTGTCTACATGTTCCAACTATGTAGGGATTGGAGATGATTTCTACATTCTACCGGACGACGCTTGATCATTGTTGAAGACCTTTCTAGTGGTGAGCCCTTTTGTTCAAGTACAATAGCCACCTTCTATCTACCTAGTTATTATGTTATTTTCATTTACTTATGTATTGAGGGTGAGCCTCAAACTATGTCGAGGCACCGCTTGTTGGACAAATCTAAACTCTTGTACGTTGACTTGTTATGTTGAATATTATGCTTATGGAAGTTATGCTTATTAGCCTTGATTATGAGAATTATTATCGATTATGCTTATGACTTGAATTTTGGGAATTGTGATTGACTATGTGCTTATGTGGAAAGTCCCATAATCCCGGTGTGCCCCCATAGCTTGAATCCCAATTGCCCATCCCCTTAGAGATAATTGCAATGTGTTATGTGAATCCATGGTTATCCCATTCCCGACAACATCTCCATAGCTTGAGTCCAAAGCCCCGATTCCCTTAGAGCTTCTGTGTTATGTGTTTATTTTCCACGCTTTTGAATCGATAATATGTGTAATGATGCTATGATGGCTTGATCGAGGACCATCGGGTTCTCCTTCGTCATGTCATATCTAGGCCCCTATCCGGGTCGTGACAATGTCAAATAGGCAATATTCTTTCATTTTGTTGCTAAAACGACCTTCTATTAAAAGGAATCGGGGTTGCAGATGAATTATTTCAAAATGATATTAGGTTGGCATTCCATTCTTTCGCTTAAACTAGACATTCAGTATCTATATATCAATTTATAGGTTTTCCTGCCTACCTGTCCATATGTTTGAGGTATTGCTCTTCTTGGTATGGTATCACTAAAAATAAAGGAAAATTATGTGGGGATTGTAGTGCTCATAATCAGTCATTCTTCCTTACTAAAATCATATTTTAAGAACTTAGAAAGTAATACGTTGATTTCCAATAATCTCCAGTATAATGTTCCTATTTAAACTACTAAGGCACTTGATTCGTTTTACATACTTTCTTTTACTAATTGGCATGGAACAAAGTATAAGCACTATGTGAAGCATCTTTATGAAACATTTAAGAGTTAAGGCTTCATTCTAAATGTTAAGTTAAGTTCCCAAGCGTATTCAAAAGATATGTAAGACCCCACGGGTGATGTATATATGCTATGACAATAATTATGATGTTATGAGAAAAAGTGTATCAATGAGCCAAGATTGGCCAAATTCAAGTTATGGACTACTATGTGTATTCAACATTCATATCATACACGACACGTTATGCAGGACTTCGAGCTATAGTCGAAGGTATGGGGCCCATTTGCCCAACATACTATATATATGTATATGATATGGATGGCCATACGTTGGCAAATATGATGTTGGTTAGCTACCGAAAAGGACCACCATTGCTAGAATTTAATTAGGTATATCATGCATTTGCATCTTTGTATATGTATTCATGACATGAGATTTCTCGAGCATACCATGCATATTTGATCACTAAGAGGCAGAGGCGTGGCCATAAAGGTTAACTAAGCTTTTGTTACAGGTGGTATTTGTTTCACCCTTTTTACTATAATTATCTATGACTTACTTTCTACCTTAAATACCAATACATATTTATTCGTACTAATATCTCATTGCCTGGGGATACTGCATTTTATTTCGTGCATACAGGTTCGGGTAGGGATTCTGATTGACCCTTCCACTAGGAGCCTAGTTCAGTTGTGAGTTGGTAAGCTCCACCTCTTTTTGGATCTTTCATAGGTTGCTTAATATTTTTTTGTAAAAGTTGGGCATAGTCGAGGCACTATCCCGGCAATGTTAGTGACTCACTTAGAGGCTATTGTGACATGTTATTTTGGGTTGGTTGTTTTATGCCTTTAGTCTCCAGTAATAGGGTTAGCATATATATGTAGTGTGTGGTTGTACCTATATTATTTCATCCTTGTCGACTAGCTAGTACTTTTTCATTTTGGTTTACCTATTTTGATGAACATGATTTATTGTTAATCAGGTCATGACCAAAATGGCCTAGTCTTAGTTTTTCAGACATTATTCTGCCTGATCTTTTAGCCTCATAGTATAATTAGCTGGCATGTTCGGTGGCTTACTAAGCCAATGACGGTATCGAGTGCTAGTCGCACCTCTCCTTATTTTGGGGCGTGACATAGTTATCCAATCATACACAAGAATAGTACCTATGGTTAGTGAGTCAGATGCCTTAATCTATGTTCTATCGGAAAATACATAAAACTGAGCCCTATCATTCTCACAGACATTCTCTCTTCTTGGTTGTGTTTCTGTTTTACTTGCATTACAATTTTCGTGGCCTCCATGGCCTCTCTGATTTCCTCTTCGCCCACCTTATAGACATCTATTACCATTATTACCTCTTCCTTCCATTACTACGACTCTTTTGTGCTACAAAATTGGATCGTCCATGCGAGAATGGGGTTAATCTCTACTCATGTACCCTGACTCTCCATAATTATAACAACTATAGTCAATAAAAGGTAAGATGCATGACACTAAGGAACTTCCCTGACCATCCTAGGTAGGATTGGGGTCGTAGAGTAGCCACTTATAGAAATAGACATGGTTGACTGAGTTATCTAAGCTATAGTTGTTGGTCCACCTGATCCTCTAGAGTAAAGTTACCTGCACTCTTGAGCCTCTTAGCCAAATCTTTGGCATTCCTAGCCTTTTAAACTCCTTCCACGTACCTCACGAAGTTTGTAACTTTACTAAAATATTTACCTAATTAGGTCATGTGAATAGATAATAATTATAGTTCAAGATTAAAATATATGATGAACAAATAGATCCTATCCTTCTCTATGATCACCAACTGTGTATCAGGATAAGGCATGAAACGTAGCCTCATAAATGACTATGATCATGCTACCCTGCTCAAGTTCCATAAACTCATCCTTCTCACAGTCTCTCAAAGTTCAGGTTATATACTTCTCAAAAAATAAGGCATGGAATTGAATGCAAGTAAGGTATGGAAAGACTAGTGATCGACATTCTATAAAAGCTCTCCACCATTACTTAGCCTTCCTTTGAGGTTGGAAGGTCACAAACTTCATCCTGATGCACAATGCTCAACTTGTGAAGTCTCTCATAATAATCTAAGATGAACTCATAAGCATCCTCTTTCATTGAAACTTGGAACACTGAAGGCTTCAACTTCAAGAACTTGGTCACCATCACAGGGTCTAGAAGGGGAGGAAAGAAGGCATTAGTACCCAATTCTTGATCAATATTAGGGGTGACAGCTGCAATTGGGTGAGTAATAGATATTGAGAAATGAGCATCATGGGAATGGCTCCAAAGATAACCTACCTACTCAAAAAAGTCAACACCTTCTGAGAAATTAGTGGACCCAAAGGGAGAAATCCTGTAGTACCATCTTGTGCCTCTTTCTCCACTTTTTCTTTTTCCTTAATCTCAATCTCCAAATTTTTTTCTATCTCAATTAGGGGTGTGGGAGGGGCTTCTTATATGAGTACATTCTTAGCTTAGACTTAACCCCAAATTCATGTCACCTTTGCTCAGCCTCTGCCCCTTCCACTTCCTCTACCCCTACCTCGGCCACGTTATCTCGACATTAGTTTCTGTACTGGCTCATTGATTAGAGCTACTCGCCTGACACCCTTCTATCTTGTATTAACCATCTATAGACAAAAGAGTGGAAGAAGTTAAATACCGATTTGATTCACCAGATACTAATTGAAGTTAGGTTATGACACGAAAGAAAGACAAAAATAGAGCGATTTCCTAAAGTCATGTAACCTCTCAAAGAAAAGTACAAATGTCTTTGTATTATTCTGGAAGATTCTACTAGACTCATTTTGTATAATGAGATCAATAAATTTAGGGCTTTGATACCAACCTCTGTCATGATCCTGATCTATCGTGATTAGACCTCATGTTAATCCTTCGACTGAAAAATCATTACTACAACTCAACTAATCATCCTAATCAAAGAAAAACAATTAAAGATGTGGAAACTAGTTTATAATAGGTCAAATATGTGTTTCTATAAACTCAAAACAAAATAATTTAAAATAATATAGAATTTAACCCCTAAAACTTGAAAGTCATTATACCAAAACTCTACCAGTAGTTGAAAATAAGGGGATTCAACCCCAAGAAAGCATAAAATAGTAAATTTCTAAAAATATCAAGTTTTGAGGAAAGAGACAAAGAATCTAGATGAATCCATAGTAGCCTGAAAGAGTTGGCCTAAAGATGCCCTGTACTAAAAAGAGAGCAAGTGTAGTATCATTACACAAAAAATAAGGTACTGTTAGGATAAAGCAGCTATTCTAAGAAATGCAATATATACAAGAAACAAAAAATAGTAATCCAAAAATATACAAGGAAACATTATGAAGATTCCATGTCATGCTTAATATATAGTTTTATAATATATAGTTTGATGCAAACGTCAAAAATGGTTCTCATGGAACACATACCAAAATTGTTAGTGTGTTGGCATGACAATCGTCAAATGGAAATCCATCAATTCTATTATCTCTGAAATGTTGAATTTGGCCTAGGAGAAGTTACGGAGTTGAATTTGGAGTTAAATCGGATATTTTGGACCCAAAGTTGCATTTTCAGTTTATTCTAAAACTTTTGTTTGACTTTGGTCAACATTTGGAGTTCAGAATCTCTAATCAAAATTCTGATAGTTCTAGTGGTTCTGAATGATGAAACTGTCGCTAGAAATGGTCTCGTTGTAATTTTAAAATTTTTTAGGGAAGTTTTGGTATTTTAAGTTTTGACTAGTTTTAACGAGCATTATTGGTAACTGGATTGAGGAGACCTCAAAATCAAATTTTGATAATTCCATTGAGTTTGGATCAACATTTCTGATAGGGGTTCATGTGTCTGTGTGTTTTGGGTTTTGAATGGACCCCGGAGGTCCGTTTTGTGTTGAAAAATAGAGTTGATATTTCTAGTAGGGTGCATGCCATTTTACACTCTGCGTTCACTGGTGTGGACCTCACATTCATGGAGGTCTAGTGTTCCTTCTTCTCTGCATTCGCTAATAGTACCTCCACGTTGGCAAAGGTCTATCTAATTCCACTCTGCGTTGGTGGATTGCCATCCCACGTTCGCGAAGGTATTGAGTCCTTCCTTCTTTATGTTGACGAAGTACAATTTTGTTGTATCAGTTTTAATATTTTAAAAATGATGAGTTCATTATTTTCAATATTTCAAGCTTTATTTTTGATGATTTCTTCAAAGAATTTTGCTGAAAACTCTTGGGTAAGTGTTTCTATCTTCAAGTTAATTCATTTTCATCACTTTTCTCTTGATCTTGTCTTGAAATTTATGATTTTGAATGTTTAAAATTAGGTTTTTCATGTCTTTGATTTGGAAACTTTAAATGTTAATTTTTCCTTCATGCTGAGCTCAATTTCAGTGGAATTTCCATCCACGAACTCCTTTTCTCATGTAGAATTAGAATTTCTAGTCAATTTCCTGATTAGGAAACCTCAAAATTTAACCCTAATTTTTACCATTTCATCCTTGGTACCAATATGGGTATGAAAATTCATGTCTTGACGCGTGTAATCTATTTTGTATAGTGATTGGTTGATTTGGAATTCGTGTTGAGGTTTGGGTTAATCAGAAGCTTGGTTCGAGTACGTTTTTGGCATCGAGGTAGTTTTGACTAACCTTTTTGGGACTGGATTTGAGTTATTGGTTATGTTTATGTGATAATTGTACGATTTAAACTGTTTCATAAGAAGTTGAATTGATATGATAATATTTTGGTGGAAATGTGATATCAACTGTGTTGGATTTAGAGTAATTTCTAAATCTATTGTCAAATTGAGATATTTCCTTGATATTTGAGATATTTTTTGTTGTCATGGTGGTAATATGAGCATGGTGATACCATTTGAGAAACTTTATGGTTATTGGTGGTATTTGAGGTACTTCTGAAACTTGTATGCATATTTTGGGGACTTGTGAAGTCCGGTATTACAGATATATTTTATTATTAGTGAAAGTGTGGTACCTTGAGACATGGTGATGGCTTGTGGCTTAAATTGTGACACTTGATATTATGTAACGACCCGAAATTTTTTGAAATATCCTTATGGTTGGCCTTGTATGATGGTATACGGGTCATGGTTGAGTTTTGGTAGTCACGGGTTGAGTTTAAGTGGTCGAACGCAAAATGGATCATTTGGTGCCTTAGAGAGGCTGCTTGGACAGTGAACTTTGAGATAGGATAAATTTTTATACGGGTTGAACCATGTGGGCTGATACATATCAAATTTAATCTCTTTGAGTTAGCTTCGCAACGCAACTGGTTTCACTAGATTCAAAGTTTGGATGAGGAAGTTATGGCTAGAATAGTTGGACTGCCTGAAATTCAGAAGACATTAGAGATAGGCCCTAAAAATGACCCAAGACACGGACCATGGACCATAAAACTTGGCATAATCCATATGGGGGTCCGTTCCATGGTCCAGTGAGTTGGGGGTGGCCAGGAACCACCCTAAAACATAAATCATGGCCTACGGACCATACCATAGTCCGTGAGCCTTAAAACGGTCCGTCAAGGTGTCCGTCTGGTGGGGCAGAACCTTGTCCTGAGCTGGGGGTTGATTCTTGGGCCAAGTGTGGCTCCACGGACCAGTACACAATCCTTATGAAGCCACACGGCCCATGAATCCCCTCGTCAAGTGGTCCAGAAAATCCTCTGAGAGTTCGTGTTGAAAATTTGGCTAAGGAAAGTTTGATGGTGCCTTGAACGGTCAGTGTGCACTTTGACGGGCACTGTAGCTGCCCTTTGACACTGTGTGGTAGTTAAAAGTCCAATTCATTAAGGGTATTTTTGTGATTTAACTAATCCCTAATCCTGTTTTAAGTTCCCTAAGGTTCCCTAAATCCCTAAAACTGATCATTAATCCTTACATCTTCATTAAAACGCTCTCAAAACTTTATCAAATCCTCTCAAGCCTCATGATCAAAATTGTTGAAGATTCGAAGAAAATTTGGGGAAAACGTTCAATTCTTGATTCTCTACGCAATTCAAGTGTTTGGTCTAAGGTATGTGGGATTTATATTCATGGATTCTTCCATCCATGAAGCCCAAGAACCCAAATCTTTAATCTATGAATTTTTACTTAGTTATGGGTTCTTTTGATTTCGCAAAACTCTCTTGACGTTTGGTGTTCGCTATAGACTTTAGGTTACTTTCCTATGAATTTACTCTTGGAATTTATGGTGTACTACATTAAAGTATGAAGAATTAGTATTGCATGTGTTCGTTTTGAATTTTGATGCATGGGTAAGTCTTGCCGAGTTTTACATTGAAATTTTCATATGAATTTGATGAAGTAAAGTTTGAATTGTAAATTTAAAGTTTTGAATTCCGCTACCCTTGCTTTGATGCATTCATTCATGTATTGCATTGGATAAGATTATGATGAAATTATTGCTTTGGAGAAACTCTTGATATGAATTTTGATATGCCTAGGCTTGTGATCACAATGTCTCTTTGATTGATTCTATGAGTCGTTTGGGTGCTTGCACCGTTTGTTTTGGTTTGTGATTTTGTAGAATGAGCTACTTCCTATTGCATTGATATGAAGGATTTTGGAAACTCTTAATTTGGTTTGAAGTCTCTTGACTTGAAACGTTTGGATTTTTGTAATTATGTTCTAATGTTGCATGATTTGATAAGTATGGTTAGTTTCGGGTTTTGAAAGAATTGGTATGTATATATGTATTCCTGTGGGATCCAACTTAGTACTAATGGATTAGGCATTCACCCTTTTCGTCAAACCATGTGCCACCATGGTATTGCCCCACTTGATACCCCTTGTTTAAGGGGGAGTTTTGGGATCTACTTGGCAAGTAGTCAGTTCCAAGTGGTAGCTCGCTTGGCCCTACTTTGAGTCGGTTGAATCCTTAAAATTATAATATTGCTAGGTTTGCATTTCATGCATCATGACATAAGCATCTTGTTATATATATTCCTTTGGCTAAGTGCATTCTCTTCGAACCATGGGTCCCCTTGTCATATTGTTG
>JBCEWC010020112.1:0-11083 GCA_038996855.1 Solanum aculeatissimum
ACAGTCTCACGGACCGTTTACCATGCCGTCAAGATGAACTTAGCCAAATCTACGCGCGAACTCTCGGAGGACTTTCTATTATGTTTGACGAGCAACCAAACGGACCGTCTAAGGTGAAACGACCCATGTCACCTACCTTCTAACCTCCCTTAAACTCGAAAATCATGCCCAAGCCTTGGCCTAGCCACTTTCCAACTTCACGAGACAGTGGACGGCTCGTTAAATACCAAATGACTCGTTAAAGGTCCCGTCAACCTATACTTGGCTTATGGGTGGTTCCGAGCCACCCCAAGCTCATTGGAACATCACACGAGACACTATACGGACCATTTAGAGTTTAACGGTCCGTGAAAATGTCCTTGTCCATTTTTCTGAGCCTATCTCCAATGTCATCCGAATTTTAGACAGTCTCACTGTTTGGGCTATATATCCCTCATCCGATATCCAAATTGAGTGAAACCACTTTTGTTGCAAATATAAATCAAATAGATTCAATTTGATATGTTTTAGCTCACATGGTTCATCCGACATCAAATGTTATGATTATTTAAAGTTGACAGTCAAAACTGTCCCTCTAGGCCACTTTCTAGCCCAATTTGCATTTGGCCACTTAAACTCAAACCGTGGCTACCAAAACTCAATCATGGCTTGTAGTACATCATAAAACTTCAACCATAAGTAGATTTCAAAAAAATTTGGGTTGTTACACGCTAGTCCCGGAATAAGTATGGATATTAGATCCTCATATCTTCTTCTCTCTCCCAGGTGGCTTCTTCTCTGGAATGGTTCCTCCAAAGTACCTTAAATAAGGGAATTTATTTGTTTCTAAGTTGTTTTATTTCCTAAGCTTGAATAAGCATAGGTTTTTCATCATATGTTAAGTCTTGATTAACCTCAATAGATTCAACTGGTAGGACATGAGAGGGATTGGAACGATATATTCTAAGCATTGACAAGTGGAAGAAATTGTGGATCTTGTCCAAGTCGAGTGGTAATGCTAATTTATATGCAATTGGTCCCACTCTTTCAAGTACCTCATAAGGTCCGATAAACCGAGAACTAAGTTTTCCCTTTTGGTAAAATCTCATAATCTTCTTCCATGGAGATATCTTTAAGAATACATTATCACAACTTGATACTCGATATCACCCCTTTTAAGAATAGCATATAAATTTTGTCTATCTGAAGTGATCTTCAGATGATCCTTGATCACTTTTGCCTTGTCTTTTGTTTGTTGCACAATTTTAGGACCAGTAAGTTTCCTTTCACCAACTTCACTCCAACAAAGAGGAGTCCAACATTTTCTTCCATATAAGGCTTCATAAGGAGGCATTTCAACACTTGATTAGTAGAAATTGTTGTAAGCAAATTCTACTAAAGCCATATATTTGTCCCAACTACCCTCAAACTCCATAATACACGCTCGAAGAATATCCTCCAAAATTTGTATCACTCTTTCTGACTGACCGTCTATTTGAGGATGACATGAGGTACTAAAATTCAACTTAGTACCCAAGGCCTCTTGCAAGCTAGATCAAAATCTAGATATAAATCTCGTGTCTCGATCAGAGATGATAGAGATAGGGATTCCATGCAGCCTTATAATAACCTCTTAAGTGAATAATCCATCCTGATTGCTAAGAAGTGAGCACTCTTTGGTAGTCTATCCACTATCACCCATATTGCATCATCTGGTATTGGCAAGGGTTGGAGTAGTCTAACTGGGACTTGATGTTCTATTTTGACTTGTTGAAAAAGTAAATATTTTGAAATGTACTCCGTAATGTCTTTTTGCATACCATTGCACCAATAGTGTTCGTTAAGGGTCCGGTACATCTTCGTACCTCTAGGATGCATGGCATATGATGAAGTGTGTGCTTCATGCAAGATCTCTTTTTTCAATCTTTCATCATTAGGGACACACAGCCTATTTTGATAAGACAATACACCATCCTCTCTTAATGAAAGTTTATGTTTTTCTCCATCCTTAACCTTTTTGATCAGTTTCATGAGTTTCACATCTAACGTTTTTGTTTCTCTAACCTGTTCAAGTAATACGGGTTTAACTTGCAGTTGGGCAATAAGTGGGCCATAGAACCAAGTGTAACACGAACGTTCATGGCTCTTAACTCAAGAAGCAAATTCAATGGACTCAAGGATAGGCTTGCAAGAGATTTGCAGCTTAAGGCATTTGCAACCACATTTGCTTTTCCTAGATGATAATTGATCGTGCAATAATATTCCTTAATAAGCTCAAGCCATCTATGTTACCTTAGGTTCAGATCTTTTTATGTACCCAAGTATTTTAAGGTCTTGTGATCGGTGAATATATAATATTTTTCTCCATATAGATAATGTCTCCAAATCTTTAAGGAAAATACTATAGCAGCGAGTTCCAGATCATGAGTAAGATAATTCAATTCATGAGATTTTAATTTTCGAGAGGCATAAGAAATAACATTCCCTTCCTACATCATAACGCACCCTAGACCATGATGAGATACATCACTATATATCACATATTCCTTCCCTTCCATTGGTAGAGTAAGCATAGGAGCCTGTGTCGACAAGGATTTAAGAGTATCAAAGTTCTCTTGACATTTGTCGTCCTAAGTAAACTTTTCCTCTTTCTTCAAGAGTTCGGTCAAAGGGGAGGCTATAATGGAGAAGTCTTTCATAAACCTCTTATAGTATCCAGCCAAGCCCAAGAAGCTTCTTACCTCAGTTGGACTTTTAGAGGTTTCCAGTTAATAATTGCTTGAATTTTACTCGGATCCACCTTTACACCTTCGGCTGACATGATGTGTCCTAGAAAAATCACTTCATTTAGCCAAAATTCACACTTGGAAAGTTTAGCATATAGTTCCCTCTCTTTCAAAATTTACAAGACAATTCGAAGGTGTTTATCATGATCTTCACTATCCTTGGGATACACTAAAATATCATCTATTAAACCTAATACAAATTAATCCAGATATGACTTAAATATGTGATTCATTAGATCTATGAATATTGCGGGAGCATTAGTCAATCTGAATGACATCACCAAAAATTCATAATGAAATAACGAGTTCTAAAAGTAGTTTTAGGAATATCTTTCTCTCTAACGCACAGTTAATGATACCCAAACCTCAAATTAATCTTTGAGAATAAATTAGCACCCCTTAACTGATCAAATAAATCATCAATCCTTGGTAGTGGATATCTATTCTTGATTGTTATTTTGTTCAGTTGCCAGTAGTCAATATACAACCTAAGAGTTCCATCCTTCTTATTTACAAATAAAACAGGGGCTCCCAAAGGAGAAACACTGGGAAGGATAAAACCCTTCTCAAGAAGTTCTTGTAACTATGTTTTCAAATCCTTTGGTTCTGCTAGAGCCATCTTATACGGAGTAATAGAAATAGGAGTAGATTCAGGAATAAGCTCGATTGAAAATTCAACTTCCCTATCCGAGGGTAATCCAGGAAGATTTTCAGAGAAAACTTCAAGAAATTCACACATGATAGGTATGTCTTTAAGACTAGGGATCTCCAAGCATGTATCAATTACCAGAGCAAGATATGTATCACAACCTTCCCGAATCATCTTTCCTGCCAAAGCCAATAAAATAATGCTAGATGTCAATGATTTTTCATCCGGTCCAATGATATGAGAAAATACATGGCCCTTAAAAGTCACAAGCTTTGATCTACAATCAACCATTGCATAATATTTATAAAGGCAATCCATCCCAATAATAACATAAAAATATTAGAAAGGCTTTCCAATGAAATCAGCTGGAAGACTAGCTCTTCGATCATGAAGGGATAAGCTTGGTAAATTCGATTACAAACAACTTGGTATCCCGAGGGACTTTCAACTAGCACATTATAGTCAAGCCTCATAGATTTCACATTTTTAGGAAGAACAAGTGATGAACAAATATAAGAATGTGTAGAAGTAGGATCAAACAATGTAAACACACATAAGCCAAATAAGTAAAATTTACCAACAACCATGTCTTGGCAGTCTTGATCAACCCTCTGTTTCATAGAAAAATCTCTTGCAGTAGCCCTTGACCCAATAGATTGATTTAATCCACTTGCTCCTGCCGCTTGAATGATTTTTGGTCTTGCACCTCTATTGGTTTGAGGAAGATTAATAGAAGGCTTCTTAACTGAGCTTTCAGTGCACAAGGAAGGAACTTGTTTAGGACATTCCTTCACTTTATGATCAAAGCTACCGAAGTTAAAACATGCACTAGAAGCTCTCCTACAAACACCATAATGATTCTTCCCACATTGTTCACATGTAGGAACACAACTCCTTCCTTGGCCATTATTTGGAATGTTATGGATAGAAAAATCTTATCGGCTTTGCTTAGGTTGAGATGTCCTTAATACCACTAGCCTTAGAATTATCAGACCTTCCCCTTTTATATGGACGTCCAAAATCTGATCTGGACGTTCGAAGTTTATTTTCATGTCTACTAGCTTCTTCCTTGTCAAGTCTTTCTCAGGTAAGAGCAGCAGAAACTAATTTACAAAAGTTCTCATGTTGCAATATTGCTACATTCTTTAGAATCATTCAAACCGTCTTCGAATCTCTTGCACTTGTCTTTCTCCTCTTTATATAATATCTCCAGCATAATGAGAAAGTCTTAGAAACTTTTGTTGATATTCAGCAATAGACAAGCCCCGCTACCTCAGACATAAAAACTCCTTTTTCTTAGCATCACAATAGGCAGGTGGAACATACTTTATGTAGAACTCCTTAATAAAATCATTCCACGTAAGAACTGGAGGTTTTACCTTGGCATTTGGAACATGTACCCACTAATCATAAGCATCCTTTTGTAATAGTTAGATAGAGTACCTAAATTTGGCAATATATGAACACTCCAATTGCTCAAACGCCCTCTCCATACGTTCTAGCCATTGCTCAGTATCAGTGGGATCAACAGTGCCTTCAAACTCTATTCCACCTATTTTCCTCATTTTCCATTGGGATCATGCATCTCTTCAGCCATATGGTGGAAGAATTCAGCAATTTGTTGGAAAGCAGGATTCATAACCTAAGTACTATGGCTCATATGAGGATGTGGGGTAGGTCTTACACCCAGTTGGTTTCCTACTTCAGACCTACTAGTGCAAGGAACGTATGGATCCGAGAGATATTCGCCAACTCTTTCTAGTGCATGAGGTTAGGAATAAGAGTTATTTGATCCTTCCCATGTTGCTTCCATAGGTCTATTAGAGGAAGAAGCCATAATTTAATTCCTTCAAAAGGGAAGATCACATTGCATTCGGGATATGTACATGATACATATGCACTCTACAAACACAAAAATAGTATAAATCAAATAAATAAAGAAATAACACAACTTGGACCTTTTACAAAATAGACAAGTATACAAGTAATTCACATCAAAAGTCTTAGAATCACAAGTCTAGGCTCTGATACCTACACTTGTACCAACCCTCGTGAGAGGATTCCACTTATGTATGATCTAGGCTTATGTAATACTTGCTAAAACATTAAGAGTTTAATATGCGACATATTAATCATAATTGAAAAAGGAATTCAAAATAGTTACAAACATAGGAATTTGTCCTAAAGGTAGTTCATTTGATTTCAGGTTCCAGTTTATAGCGTAAGCACCTTTCAAAATAATTTAAACCAATATCTTGCGGGATTTTTTTACATTACCCATACTACTACAGTAAATGCTAAAAATTATTACCATATTAAAATACTGACACATAACACTTATAAGCTTTTGGTTCATACAATCAGCACAAAATAATTGATAATTTAGTATAAAAGCAAGCACGCTGGCTTCAAACTAATTAAACAAGCCAAACATTAAATTACAATTCATAGTTTCATAATTTACACTAGTGTTCCAAATACACATACAAATGCAGAAGGAGAATCATGTACATGTCCCAAAAATACTATGATATATATATGACAAGATGTAAATGTGATCTTCTGTATAGCTCCAAAATTCATCTTCAATGGCCATCCTCAAGCATCATCTCAGGTATCCCCTACGATAGAAACAATCATCGCTAAGCATAAAGCTTATTGAAGTAAAACCTACAAGTTGGAACCTTTAGATTCCTCAATTTACCTAATTTAGGTAAAGGCAACACAATTGAAATATAATAAATAGACCAGTGAACAGATAGATCAACAATATCAAATATGATATTTAAAGGCCTAAGTGTCAAGAGTACCTAGAAGCATTTTTCCTTTTTACAAGACAGTCAAATAACAGATTTTCTCCCAATATGTATGTCATGCCTTCACACCAAACATAATCAAGTATCAAGAAGGACCAAATCCATATATCAAGAAGGATGAAAACCAAATAATCAAGAGAACCAAGAACCATATTAAGAGTGGTTTTCTAGTTCATGCTTACAATGGACCACTTCCAAATTTAGGACAAACCAAAAATCCACAGTCAAGATGAAAATTGATCCAAACAAGAGGCATGAAAATAGTGACAAAGTCACAGCCACAAGAAGGACAAAGTCCACAAGGATGTCAAGTGATCCAGCAATTCGTACAAATGGGTGAATTAAGCAAGTGTCTTGCAAGTCTCAAAAGATATCAACACAACAGGATAAAATGACAAGAACATAGCTAAGATACCAAGGTAACCTTCAAATGTACTATAAGGTGACAAGAGAACAAGAACAAGTTTTTTTTACACAAACCTTAACCTTTTAGCACACAACGACCCTATAGAGTTCATGTCATGGATCAACACGGCATCAGTTTCTTCAAGTAATTCCTTTAAGATTTTACAAGAGTGTAAGGACCTTAATACTTAATTCAAATGCTAATTTAATATTTATAACTTTCAATGGGTAAAAACTAACAAGATAGATACTAAAAGTGAGCTTTACTTTTGCAAATCACACCCTTCTGGACAGCTTGACTTCTTGCATTGTAACTAGATTTTGAATTGGTAAATGGAATAACCAGGATTTTCAGTCTAAATAAAAGTTGCAGGTATATGCATTTAGGTTGAAAACAATTAAGAATCACTGAAAAATACCTTTTGTACTAGAATTTATAATCAGAACATTAACAAGCACACACAAAGAATTTATAAGTCGAGAATCTGGATAGAACTTGTCATAAATTGCATCTACTACTTTTAATCCATAACTACCTAATTTGATCACAATATGAACATAATAGTTGTAGATACATGTCTTGGAATTGCAAGTTACTAATAACCATCGCAACATACAGCTCAAACATCAAAGTATTCTTAAAATACTAACGACAGAACATAGAAGGCTTCTCAGACAGAAAATCTTCCCAGAAACTTTCTATGTGTTTCATCTCCTTTATCAGTATCATAAAAATAGATTCAGAATTTCACGTAAACATAAACGTGTTAGGTATGTGAATTAGCTTTTCAAAACATATTTACACACTAAAAATGTACCTATATACAATGCGATATCACACAATTACTAAATACTACACAGTTTCAAGACATAATTTAGCCACTTACCGAAGGGTGGGGATTTTTGGATTTTTTGCTCAGAGGGACAGGTTGTTTTTGTGATTTCTTTGAATTATAATGATATGATGGACTTTATAAGGTTCAAACACTCTTGTAACCAAATTACATTAGAGGGAATTATATATTATACTTAAAGTGAATTAAGAGGGTTGCCCAAGAAATAGTAGTTGCCCAAATCTCTTTTTTTCATTCCTTTTTTTGTCTCCTCACACCTTGATCTCTATTATTAAGGCTTGTATAATATATAAGGTTTCATAAAAATAAATCAAATTACACAAAGACAACTCCCTCTTTCCTTTTTGACGATTCAAGAAAATCAATTCTTCTAACGACACAAATTTGAGTCAAAGAGTTGTGAAGTAGGGGTTGATTTTATCTCAAAGGAATACCTTTTTGAAAGTGAGTACATGATTTAATATTAAGGGTGTTACATGGTACATCTTAGTTTTCCCCAGTGAATGGAATATCTTGAACAATTGGCCTCCTTAAGGATCAACCTGATCAAATCACCAACCTTAGGCACATAAATCCTACCCCCAATCCTCAATACACCCTCGAGATCAAGCATAGCTTCCTTAGCCTCTCCGTTAACCATCTTTTAACGAATATGACATAGCCTCTCATCCTCAAAATGGCAGCTCTTAATTTGATCCATCAATGAAGAACGAGCCTCCATACAAGCAAGCACACCACCATCCTCAGAAAGTTACAATCTCACCAACCCATTAGCTAACCTCTAAACATCTTTAGAAAAAGGTCTCTCATCAACCGCGATGGTTGCAAGACTCCCCATACTAGAAGTCTTCCTACTCAAAGCATCTGCTACCACATTGGTGTTACCTAGGTGATATAGGATAGTCGTATAATAATCCTTTAGAAGCTCAATCCACCTTCTATGCTTCAGGTTCAGATCCTTTGGGATGAACATATACTATACTGAACATATACTAAGTCATGGGTGGAATAGTTCCTATCATGAGTCTTTAACTACCTAGAGGCATAATCTATCACCTTCCCCTTTTGTATTAAGACTCCTCCCAAACCAACCTCAAATGCATCACAATACACCATAAAGCTAACACCCTTCTCCGACAAGGTCAAAACAGGAGTTATAGTCAATAATGTCTTAAGATTTTTGAAGCTCTCCTCACACTCCTATAACCAATGGAAAGGAACATTCTGGTCAATAGAACTGCTACAAAAGAGAAACCCTACACAAACCACATGTAATAACCAACTAGGCCCAAAGAACTTTGAATCTTAGTAGTCAAAGTAGGTCTAGTCCAACCCTGAATCGCCTCAATCTTTATTGGATCAACCCAAATACCCTCTATAGAAATAATATGACCTAGGAATTCCACCGAACTCAGCCAAAACTCACAGTTGGAGAACTTAGCATATAAACTCTCATCTCTAAGTCATTGAAGCACAATTGTCAAGTGTTGCTCATGATCCTCCTTGGTCTAGGAATAGACCAATATATTATCGATGAAGACAATAACAAAGGAATCAATATATGGATGGTATACACCATTAATCAACTCCATAAATGATGTTGCGGCATTGGTAATCCCAAATGACATCACAAGAAACCTATAGTGGCCATACCTCATTCGGAAGGTTGTTTTAGGAATGTTAGAATGTAACAACCAAAAAAATTTTGAAACCTATTATGGTTGGTCTTGTATGATTTTATGCTAGTAATGGTTGAATTTTTGTAGACACGGGTTGAGTTTAAGTAGCCGAATGCAAAACGGTTCATTTTGGGGCCTAGAGAGGCCGTTTGGACAGTGAGCTTCACAGAACCATACATTTTGATGTGGGTTGAATCATGTTTTCTACTACATATAAAATTGAATCCCTTTGAAATATCTTCGTAACGCAACTGGTTTAACTTGATTTCGAGTTTGTATGAGAAATTTATGTTCGAAAGAGTTAGACTGCCTGAAATTCGGAAGACATTGGAGATAGGCCCTGGAAATGGCCCAAGGCATGGACCACGGTCCGTGAAACTTGTCACAGCCCATGTGGGGTTCCGTGAGATGGTCCAAAGATAATGTGGTGGCCAATACCCACCCCACAAACTAAGTTAAGGTCCACGGACCACCCCACGGTCCGTGAGACCTCAAATGGACCGTTTGGTGGTCCGTCAAGTTGGGCAGAATCTTGGACAAGCTGTGGTTGGTTTGAATTTGGATAAGAAAATTTTTATGGGTAGTTACACGACCAGTGAGACATTTCATGAGCACTATAGCATCTCATGTGACACTGTGTTACAGTTAAAGTTCCGTTTCATTAATGGTATTTTAGTGATTTAATTAACCCCTAGGCCCCTTATAGGTATCCTAAAGTTTCATAAACCCATAAATCAAGACCTTAACTTATTTTCATCCATTCTAAGCCTCCTCCAAACACTTTTCAAATTCTAAAATCCTCTTAGCCTCCATTGAAGAAACCTTGAAGAAATTGGGGAAGACGACCTTGACTAAGTTTGACCTTGCAAAGTTTTTGGAGAAATTAAGGTATGTGGGACTTGATTCAAGGATCCTCTTTCATCCTTGAAGACCCTATGAACCCTAACACTTTAAATTTGATTTTAAGTTTTCAATTAAGTTATGGGTTCTTCATTTAATATTGTAAATTAGTGTTGGGAATTGAGTGTTATAGCTAATAGGTGATTTATTCATGATTTTAAGCTTGAATTCATAAATGCTAATTGAAACCCTTATTGATCAACTTGCATGTCCCCTTTCATGAATTAATTAAGCATGGATAACTTGCATTATGACTTGTTCATGTATTTCTACATGATTTATGATGAAATATCTTTCAAATTGTGAAATAAAGTCTTGATTACATTACCCATGTTCTTGTATCTCATTCATGGAATGTGCATGGTTATTATTCGTATGGAACCCATGATTGGAACTCTTGAAACTCATTATTCATGTAACTATTGTTCCTTGGGAACCCATGATTTGAAACTCTTGACTTTTGATCACTTAGTCCCTTGATATGTTATGAAATCCTCTGAAATGGGTATTGTTTCCTGTAAGGAAGGTGGTTTTGGCTCTTGAGCATATTGGGTGCTTGCACCATCTTGACATGTCTTGATAGCTTATTATGACAATCCCATATATATGGAGCTACTCTTTGCATGAAGCATGACATGAAGGTTGGTTTGGCTTTTTAGCCCCATGATGGATGATTTTGAACTATGTTAAATGCTTGATAAGTATGCATAAAGTATTTGAAAGTATGTTTGGTTTCTAAGCCCATGATGCATGATTTGAAGTTTAAGTGTCAAGTTTTCTTTAAAATCATGCATATATATATATATATAATTATTCTTGTGGGATGATGGCTTAGTACCGAGAAGGATTGGAGTATTAAGTGGGTTATCCCCAAGGGTTCCACTCCTTTCCCGAAACTATGGGCCTACATAGGTTACTACCAAAAAGACCAAGTCGTAAGATATGATATGATATGATATGATATGATATGATATGATATGATATGATATGATATGATATGATATGATATGATATG
>JBCEWC010020113.1:0-11082 GCA_038996855.1 Solanum aculeatissimum
GTTATAGGTTCATGTGCATATGCATTTGCATGCCCGCATACTTAGTACTTAATTGTGCTAACCCATACTCTTGTCTATATGTTCTAACCATGTAGGTGCCGGCGACGATCTCTATCTACCTTTGCCCAATGAGTGATCATCTTGAAGACTTGTGCTTGTGGTGAGCCCTTTGTTTCAAGGGCAATAGCCACCTTCTATCTACCTAGTTTTGTTATATCATTTTTCTTTACTTATGTATTGAGGGTGAGCCTCAAACTATGTCGAGGCCCCACTATATCTATGTAGAGGCTTGTTGGACAAACTAAACTCTTGTACGTTGACTTGTAATTGTTGAATATTATGATTATGAGCCTTGATTACGGAAATGGTTATGATTATGCTTATGACTTGATGTTGGGATTGTGTGTTCATTATGTGCTTATGTGGAAAGTCCCATAACCCCGGTGTGCCCCCATAACTTGAGTCCTACTTACCCTTCCTCGTAGAGATAATTGTTATGTGCTATGTGAATTCATGTTTATCCCATTCCCGACAACATCCCCATAGCTTGAGTCCAAAGCCCCGATTCCCTTAGAGCTTATGTGTTATGTGTTTACTTTCGCGCTTCTGAACCGATGATGTGTGTGATGATGCTATGATGACTTGATCGAGGGCTTTTGGATTTTCTTTCACCATGTCACATCTGGGCCCCTATCCGGGTGGTGACATGGCCCATGTGGGGGTATCTTTTGAGCTCCCACGAGTTATGATGAGGTATTTCATAAAGGTCATATCCTAAGAAATGATTCTAAGTATAAGGTTACCATTCCGAAACTTGCATCACTTGGATGGATACCCAAACAACCCATTTGTATTGAGATAGATTGTGAGGCCTTTTGTAGGTACCAGCTTTGTCTGGATTTTGACAAGGCTAACACCATGGACCACTACACGATCCTTGGTCCACCACACGACCCATGGTGGTCCTTCACGCGGCCCTTGGCAAATTTTTATGCTCATTTCATTAATGGTTTATTTATTATTTTGGTGTTTTCCTAAGGTCGTTTATGACTTTCTAAGACCTTCTAAAAATCTAAATTGACCTATACTCCTCTATTCTCATTCAATTCAATCCATTACAATTAGATTATTCAAATCCTCTCTTCTAAGAACTCCTCTCAAGTGAGCCATTGGAGATTAGCTTGGAGCTTAGGAAGGGTCCTCTTCTTCAATAAATTTCTTCTTTATTTTTATTGGTTATCTAAGGTATGTAGGATTGATTCATGGTCCCTTTTCAACCATGAAGACCCCAAACTCTTTTACTCTTTGATTTTTATGAAATTGAGCTTACTTTAAACGTGGGTCTTTAAAATTATTATTTATTTGATTCAATTAAGATATGGTCTATGTTTAATTAATGTTTTAAAGTGATTTAAGCCCTAATATATTGAATTTCATTGATATTATGAAGATTTGAATATGCATGTCTCCTTTAAAAGTTGATTTAAGCATGGGTAATCTAAATTGTGATTTAAATAAGAATTTACTTGAATTTCATATTATATTGTTGATTTAAGTATGAATCTCTATTGCCCATGCTATTTCTCTTATAATTCATGGCATATGCATACATGAGCACTGATTTTCATGAAGATTATGAAGTGGGTTACACCCAATTTTGTTTACGAATATGATTTTGATGAGAATATGGTTATTACAAGAATGTGACCACATAAATGTGTATGATATGGCTCTTTGTGTAATTATGGGTATTTACACCAACAAGATTATGAATGAATGAGCTACTCTTATGCATGAAGGAATGAAATGAAGTATGATTTGGCTTTTTAGCCCAAGTACGCATGATTATGAAATACGATTTGGCCTTTAAGTCTAAATATTTATGTTTATGATTTGAAAAGAATTATGTTCTATTTTCTAGAATGTATATATTCCCATGGGATAATGACTTAGCATCAAATGATATTGAAGGCGTTAGGGCTATCCCCAAGGGTTCTCTTCCTTTCTCATAACTATGTGCCAAACATAGGTATATGTTATTCCCCTTTTTAGGGATGGTTATTCTACTTTATAAGGATGGTTTATTCCCCTCTTTGAGGGATGGGGTGTACCTTTGGCAAGTGTCCTACCCTTTTTCTCTGGTGTAAGGTAAACATCGAGGATTCCATGTAATAGCTTGCATGGTTTTATATAGCAGTTACGGTCCCATCCTCGATATGTTAAGCAATATAGTATTCATGCATCATGGATTTCATGGCATATTGATATTATATTCTTTCCTATATACTTCATTCTATATATGTTCCCTTTCCATCTAACATTGTTTTGCAAGTTAGTATGTTCACATGCATTTGCATGCCCACATACTTTGTACATTCAAATGTACTAACACATACTCTTTTGCCTACATGATCTAACCTTATAGGGACCAGAGACTATCATCTTCCACCTCTTGACGGCTAGCTTAATTGACAAAGACTTTCTTATAGTGAGTCCAGTCATCTAAGGACAAGCCACCTTCTATCTACCTATTATGTTATGATGTTATTGTCTTTACTTTGAGGGTGAGCTCGGGGACATATTTTGGCCCCCGACCTATTCTAGACTAGAGATATTGTTGGACATCTTGAAGTCTTTCGTACGATTATGATATGTGTATTTTGAGATGATATGATCATGTGCTATGTATGGATGATGTGACTATATGATATGAGATGATGTGGAGAGTCCTAAGTCCCTACAATATCCCCATAGCTTGAGTCCTCCTTACCTGTCCCTTATCTTTATGTGTTATGTGCTATGTGAATCCATGGAAATTCCTATTCCTACAACATCCCCATAGCTAGAGTCATACTTACCCGCCCCTTAGAATTTTGTGTTTAATACATATCTAAGCGCTTCTGAACCAATGATGTGTGAATGTATGTTATGAGTCTTATTTGGGAACTTTCGGGGTTCCCATTCGCTGTGTCACTCCTAGGCCATAGTATGGGTTGTGAAAAACATGATATCATAGAACTAGGTTCATAAATGATCCTCGAAGTCCAACATGTCGCGAGCATAGTCCTATTCATGGGTTTGAAGTACACCATACCTATGAGCAGGAGGCTATGGTGACGTTTTGGGAATTGTCTCACTTCTTCGTTTCTTATGTCATGATATGAACCTTGTCGTAATACTTCTTAATTTTTATGATGTCTTTGAACCGTGAAAAGGTATACGACCCATAAGTTTGTACGTGGAATAAGGCCAGGAGAATAAGAAAATTTTGCCAAGTGTGGAAGGACTCTACGAGTCCAACCATGACCCATAAGTCCTTATACGACTCATAAGATGGTTCGTGATTTTAGGGAAAAAAATATTGGTTTCTAGATCTTTGCTTACGATCAACAGTACGGGTCGTGCTTCCTTGTAGGGCTCGTGCACGGGCTCTCATGGTTTGGACTGCTAGATGCATTAAGGGTATTTTCAACTTTCCATATTCCCTTCACAACCTTATCTAGCCCCTCCATGATCCTCATGCATTTCCAAGTCCCTTTCCCATCAAGTCGAGTGTAAACAATTCCAATCATCTAAGTTCTAGCACAGGTTCGTACATGTGTCTACTTTAAATAATCATATCTCACAACATAACAAAATATAATCTAAACAACCCACCAAATGAAAGATCTTTGAATATATTTCCAATGCAACTAGTTTCACCTCATTCGGAGTTCAGACCAACAAGTTATGCCCATTTTAGTGAAGCACCGTCAGGCTGCCAGTTCATACGACCCACTCTACGGGCCATGGATTGACTTACGGACCGTAAACAGACTTTTATGGAAATTGTCCAGCTAATTTTAAAAATGGTATTTTTATTCATTCCACACACCCTAGGCACAATCCTATGTCGTTTTGGCCTCAATTACGTCCTATATAAGTTTTATACTCCCCATTTACCCCCATTCCTAAACCATTCTTCAAAAACCTAATTCCCAAATATCCTCTTAATCTCCTAGGTTCTCCATTGAAGACAAAAGCTAGGGTTTTGGGTTTCCTCACAAAAGTTTGTGATTTCTTCATAGTTCTTCGGCTAAGGTATGCAGGTTTGATTTGTGAAGCCCGTTCCTTCACAGAGCTCAAGTTCCCTATTCTATTTTGGGTTCAAAGTTTATGCATGTTGTGAAGTTTTGGAGAGTTGATTTAATCATGTAGTTTGAGATGCATTCTTAGTTATATGAAGCATATTAGTATTATGTTACGACCTATGATGCATATTGAGTTGAAATTCATGATTTTCTAGTTAGGATTTTACAAGTACCATGTTGGGTTGATTTGAGTGATTCCAAATGATTATGTCCTATATTATGTATGCATGATATATATATGAATTTCATGTTTACAAGTCTTTGAGCATGTAAATCCCATGTTTTGACCTAACTTATATGAAGATGATGTTTTATGAAAGAAAGAAGTCCTAATCCATGATCTATAAGAATGTGAAGGTCCTTAATGTTAAGAGTCATCATTTATGTTATGGCTTCTTTAGAATACTATGAAACTTTATGTAAGATCATGAATTCATTCCCTTATACGTCACAGATATTATGAATGATGAAGGTTGCCAAGTATGCTATGAAACTCATAGAAGTTAAAGAAAGCTATGCACTATTAAAAGGTCTTCTTTATTATATTATGGTGTACAAGTTTATGCATGTTATGACTATACTCTTGTTCATAGTTATTCAGGACTAGAATTATTGGAGTCAAGAATGCATGAATGACCAAAAAGGGTAGTGTTCCCGTATGGTACATGTTAAATTAAATTTCAAAAAGGGTGGTATTCTTGTAAGGTAATTATGAGGCACTAACCAAAAAGGATGGTATTCCCGTAAGGTGAATGATGGCCTATTAGTAGAGAGAAATGAGATGATGAGCCGATAGTAGAGGCATAAACAAGATTATGATGCTAACCGATAGTAAAGGCTTAGCCAAGACATAGGAGCTATCCTTATGATGATGATTAAGGTTCTAAATGTTTTTGGGATGGGCTAGTAGAATACCTCTCCACTAATGATATCATGATTCATGCTTATGATTATTTCATGAGAGTTTTACTTAGCACCGAGTGGACTTTAGGATGAATACAGAAGCTCCCCGTCAGAAAAGGAATGAGACCGTTAATAAAATCTCATTGTCCCATAACTATGTGCCACCATAGGAAATAGGAGTCACCCGCTAGTAGAGGTTGATTTCTAGACCAACCGATAGTAGAGGTTGCTCAATAGCAAGGCTTTAGTGGATCCACTTAGGCATCTTAGGAGGTCACCTTGGTAAGTGGCTTCCCCCTTCTTCCAATGTAGGGGTAACATGATGGTTAGCTCACATGGTATATGTCAGTTCAAGGGTGCTCTCACATGTGTTTATGTTCTCCTCATGTTCCCAAGGTGTTCTTTTATGATGATTTATGATGGTTCCTTCATATTATGTTTAAAATTGTTTTAAAGCTCCTATGACTCATTGTTTAACAAGTTCAAATGGTATTTCTTCTAAAAAGATATGACGAAGTCTTCAGGAATGAAAGATAAGCTCCATTATGATTTCTAATGATCCTTGAATAATAAAATTGTCCTTTATGTAAAGCAATGTATTATTCATCAAAGGATATTAATATTTTAATTTGTTCATAGCAATATGTGTTTTTTCACTAGTCTAAGTCTATGTGTCTCCTTATGCTTCCAAGTAAGGGTATGTTATCATGCACCTGAGCAAGAGTATGTTTTTCATTCCTTTTTTTGCATTATCTCATGATTTTATGACTGAAGTAATGTGATAACTAATCACCCGTATGTAAGTTTTCTTCATACTTCAAACATGTTTCTTCTATGGTTTGTGGTCTAAATCCCTATAATACAAATATGTTCCTAATTATATTATTTCCTCATTTATGACCATGTTCATTATTCATTTTACTATGTTCTTTCTAAATTTACCTTTTTATGTTCAAATGATATTGTCTTGATTATGACTTACTAATGCTTTTAGAAATTTTATATAATAATATGAGATTTAATATGGATCACTTCATCATTGTGTCCATGTCATGCATTGCATACATCCATACCAATACATTCAAAGTACTGAGGAATACTTCTATGCCTACATGATTTAACCATGTGACGACAGACGTACCTCGATATCCTCCACGTGGCTAGCTCCGGATCATTGAAGACAAGAGTTGGTGAATCCTTTATTTCGGGGACAATATCCTAGTTTCCTTTTGACTGATGTATTAAGACATTTTAGTTTTCAGTTGTATAATTAATTTTGCTATGATTGTATTTTGAGGGTGAGCTTGAACACATCTTAGCCCCTTCCAAGTTTATGTTAGAGGTATTTTTGGACATAAGCTATGGTTGTATCTAGTTATTTATTTTCATCATAGTTTTATGTTGTGGTCCTTAGCCCTATTTCCCTTAGTTTTCTATCTTATTATATGTCATTACCTTTGAGATGCTTTATGAATGCTAAGAGGCTTGTTTGAGGTACCTTCGGGTTCCTCATTCGTCGTGCGTTAACTAGGCCCCTAGGAATGGTCATTACATGACAAGTATGAGAAATTGTAACTCTTTTGATCAAGAACAGGTGGCAAGATTTCGAGACACTTGGTGCATGATTTGATGATACTTCATATATTGTGTATCTATCGCTTATAGTGTAGTGATACTCGACATGTGAGAGATCTTATAAGACTTTATGTATATTTTTATTGTGTACTAACTCTTTTTAGATGTAGGTGTGGGATTGTTCATTATTACATACTTGTTTGCTTTCTCTTACCCAATTCGTTGAACCTACTGGGTATCTTTCAGTATACTCACCCCTACAGTAAGGACCCAGACTTTGGAAACCTTAATGATGCAAAGTATATTGATTCCAAGAGTTTTAGGACATGGCACCTCACCATGGGCACCTGCACAAGTCGTGGTCCTTACCATGGTCTGTGAAGGGGCTCGTGGGAAGGTCCTGGCCAGTGCTCCCTTTGTGTGGATTAGGATGCCACCATGGGCACCTTGTATGGGTCGTGCATCCCACCACGACTCGTGGTGGGGTCTCATGAAGGCCTAGTCCTTGAAATATTTCTAAGTATCAAAGTACAGTCTCGACGATGAGGCACCCTCCACGGACACTTATACGGTTCGTAGAGCCCTATACGGTTCGTGAAAAGCATTTGTTGTAATGCCCAAGTGACCTTTCAAAGTCTGTTCATTTGGGGCTAATCTTTTAACCTCCCAAATCACTTTCATGCTTTCCATATCACTCCATGCGCTCCATAATACTTAGTTCCTCATTCACTTATTTAAAACATATTTTGTATCCTCTTTTTAAGATCTAATTGATGGATATCCATGAAACCTTCAAGCCCAGTATAAATTCACCTTCAAGAATTCAATATAAGCTTATGTATGTTGTTTATTGTCATTATATAGCTCCTTCATCAAGCTATGTTCAAAGAAATTCTATTGGCTAAGCTTTTCACATGAACTGATAGAAGGGTCAAATTTAAATGGTCATATCTCTTAGCACAAAGCGAACTAGGTTGGTCTACCACCTACCAAATTGAAGCTCTTTGAATTATATTTCTAACTCATCTAGTTTCACCAAATTCTGAGTTTGGAGTAAGAAGTTATGCCTATTTTTGTAGAATCTATTTGTGCTGAGTTACTGAGCCTCACGACCCGTGAAGCTGGCCATGGTGACTTTCGAATAAAATTTCAAGTCCTATTTTATTGAGGTACTTTTGATAATTTGGCCCATTCCCAAGTTTTGTTTATGACCTTTTGACCTATCCTAAGCCCCCAAATCAGATTATACTCACTCTTCACTCCTATTATTCACTCTCATTACATTCAAGCTCTAGAATTCAACTCCTAAGTTCTCTCTTCAAAGCCTTGTGTGGATATTCAAGCTAGGATTGCTAAGGGGCTTTCAATTCAAGTCAATTCCATCCTAATTCTTCTATTTATTCAAGGTATGTTGGATTGACTCATGGTCTCTTTCAACCATGAAGACCCCAAAGCTTTCTACACTTTAAATTATGAATGCCAAGCTTTAAGTGATTATGGGTTTCTTAAGTTATTTATGATTTGATTAAATTGAAGTGTGAGCTGTATTTATTTGATTGTTTTAAAGTGATTTAAGTTTAATTACGATGAATTGCATATGTATTATGAAGATTCAACTATGCATGTCCCTTTAAGTTTTAAATCTATGCATGAGTAATGTTACTTAAGCTTTAATTGTGGATTTAAATGTGGATTTCACATGGAATCTTCCTATTATGAGTTTTAACTTATGTATTCTAATTTCTCATGCTATTCCATCATCATTCATGGAATTTACACACATAAGCATTGGCTTTTATGAAGTATATGATGTGGGTTAAGCCCCAATTGAGATTATGCCGATGTGTTTGAACAAGTATGGGTATGGCAAGATTGTGATTACAAAAATATCTGATATGGTTCTTTGAGTAATTTTAGACGTTTACATCAATATGTATGAGTATGACGAGCTATTCCCATGCATGAAGTATGACATGAAAAATGCAATTTGGCTTTTTAGCCTAAGAAGTATGATTACGAAGTATATTTGGCTTTTAAGCCTAAGTATGCATTGTTATGATTTGAAAAGTCTTATGCCTCTTTTGAAAGCGCGCGCGCGCACACACACAGACACACACACATATATATGTATGTATTCTTGTGGAATAATGACTTAGCATCACATGAGATTGGAGGAGAAAAGACTATCCCCTAGGGTCCTACTCCTTTCTCTTGAACTACGAGCTAGTGTAGGGCCTCTTTATGAGATAATTGTGATATGATATCGAAATCCTTCTAAAATGACCAGGTTGTAAGGAAGGTGTCCATCACACCAAAATGACCGAGTTGTAATATGTCGTATAGATTACCTTTGGCAAGTAGTCTACTCTCATTCGATGGGATGCTTTCATCGGGAGAATTCATGTAATAGCTCAAATAGGTTTGAGATATCGGTTAAGGTCACATCCCCGCTATGTTGAACTATATTGGCATTTCATGCATCATAGATTTCATGGCATATTGATATATTACTCTTCCTTGTATATACAATTCTTCCTATATATGTGCCCTTGCCATCTAACATTGAATACAAGTTTAATGAGTTCATAATCATTTGCATGCCCGCATACTTAGTACATTCAAATGTACTGACACATACTCTTTTGCCTACATAATCTTACCATGTAGGGATCAGAGATTATATCCATCCACTTCTTGATGACTAGTTTGATTGACAATGAGTTGCTAGTAGTGAGTCCTTTATTTCAAGGACAAGAACAACCTTCTATTTACCTACTTTATGTTATGTCTATCTTTTGTGTTTTATGTTGAGGGTGAGCCTAGGATATGTCTTGGCCCCGGTCCTATTCTTTGTACTAGAGGAATTGTTAGACATCATGTAAACGCTATGTATGGGGTGTTATGTGTGATGCTATTTTCTTATGGAGTCTATGACTAAGTTTACCTCATGGTGTTGATATTATAAAGATATGTTCATGATGAGATGTGAAAATGTGAAAAGTCCTAAGTCCCTTCTATTCCCATAGCGTGAGTCATACTTACCCGTCCCTTAGTCCTTATGTGCTATGTGAATTCATGCAAATCCCTATCCCTATGACATCCCTATAGTGTGAGTCATACTTATCCGTCCCTTAGAACTATGTATTTATTGTTTAACCATATACTTTCTAACCGATGATATGTATATGAATGCTACAAGGTTTGTTTAGGGCCTCTCGGGTTCCCATTCACCATGTTACTCCTAGGCCCTAGGCTTAGGTCATGACACCTACTTTGTTTTCTCTTTGCATATTGAGCACAAGGACCCATGCAGGGTAGTTGACTCACTCTTATTGAGCATTTTCTGCATCCATCCAGATTCTACTAGTGAGGCTGATGACTTTGAGTATCCATGAATCTTTGGGATTATCTTTAATTCTTTTTTCTAGACTTTTATCAGACAATATGAGATAGTATTGTATTTTATTTTGAGATAATTGTATTTATCTTTCACACTACTATAGATGCTCTTGTACTCATAACTCTAGATTTTAGGATATTTGATGTTATGTTGTGTTGGTTTTCACTTTATGTCATTCTTCCTTAGTCGTGATCTATTTTGGGTCGTGACAAGTTTGGTATCAAAGACCAGGTTTGTTGGGCTCACGAATTAAGAGCAGGGTGTCTAGTAGAGTTGTAATAACACGAATATTTTCGAAAATTCCTTATGGTTGGCCTTATATGATGTACTACTGGTCATGGTTGATTTTTGGTAGCCACGGGTTGAGTTTAAGTGGCCGAATGCAAATTGAGCTAGTTGGTGGCCTAAAGGGACAGTTTCGACAGTGTACGTCAAACATCCATAACTTTTGATATGGAATGGACCATGTGGGCTACTACATATCAAATTAAATCTCTTTGATTTAGCTTTGCAACAGAACTAGTTTCATTAAATTTGGAGTTTGGATGAGGGAGATATGGCCCAAACAGTGAGACTGTCTGAAATTCATAAGACATTTGAGATAGGCTCAGGAAAATGGACAAGGACAGGGACACGGGCCGTGAAAATTTGCACGGATCGTCTAGGGTGTCGTCAAGTGTTCTAGTGAGCTAGGGGTGGCCTGGAACCACCCCTAAGCCAAGTATAAACCAACGAGATCTTGGACGGCTCGTCCACAGTCCCGTTAACTTGGACAGTGGCTTGGCCAAGCCAAGGATGGTTTTGAGGGGATAAGTGTAGGCTTCCGTGATCCCCACACGAATAGTCACACCTCAGACGGTCTGTCAACATGTTCGTTAAGTATTCCAAAAAGTCCCCCGAGAGTTTGCGCTGAAAAATTAGTTAAGTGTGGTCTGATGGAGGGGCTGACGGCTCATGAACTGTTGGACTGGCACTGTAGCAACCGTTTGGCACTGTTTCCAGTTAAAAGCTCCATTTTATTAATGGTATTTTCGTGATTTAACATTTTCCTAAGCCCCTTTTTGGTCCCCTAAG
>JBCEWC010020114.1:0-11081 GCA_038996855.1 Solanum aculeatissimum
AAGAAAAATAAATAAGAATTATGTGAGTGCGCCACGTAGGCGGGCCTTACATATTCTTTTATATATATATATGATTTATAAAATATGTACATGTTACTTGGCAATATGATGAGCACATTCTTCAAAATCAGAGTCGTTAACAACAATGGGTATAACTAATTTTCTCAAACTTGTTTGAAAATATCAATTCACAAAATAATTCTCAAATTTTAGAATGTATACCTGTTGAAACTTGTATTAATTCACAAAATATCATTCTTCTTCAATGAATTTCAGAATATATACATGGTGACTAGATTCTTCAAAATTTGAGTCGTTGACAACAAGATAGATAGAACTATGCACAATAAAATGCTTTTTGTTTTCACCAAGATAGAGAGCATAATATAGGGATTTGATAAAAATAGACAACTCACATAATACAAGGAGTAATCATCCATTTATTGATTTGACTATATAAATGTCTATTGTGAGTTTGTATTTAGCATGAAGATCAGTACATGTGTATCCTCCTCCTTTTTAATTTTTGGTTGGTTGAAACAACAGATTCCATTCACCAAGTAAAACATGTACAACTGCTACTTTTATACTCTAGAACTAGGCCTTTGAACCTGCATTGTGCATGCAGCACTCCCAATTAAAAAAACGTGAGTACATAACAACACTACCCATATCACTAATTTTAACATTTGATATTATGGCTCATTCCTGATGTTCTTTTTCTTGGTTACCTTAATTAGTTGATCTTTTATGTTTCAACCATAACTTACTATGGTTACACACCAGTTTCTTGCTTTTAAGGCATTTGCTTCAATGGAGGAGTTAGATTCTTCTTCATAGCATATCCTAACGCCTCTGCCTGGTACACCCATTGTCGTCAAATCGTAGATCCCATCCCCCTACCCGTTCACTAATGTATTTCTAGCTATACAATAAACTTGAAAAAACAGTAATCTTCTAATCTAGTTTAGAATCTGTTGCTGCCAACCAATAGAAAATGGCACCACTAGTTTGAAAAAACATTAAGAATATATTCACCAAATATGGTTAATCAAAACTTTATCCACGCATACTAAATTTTCGGTCCAAGTTCCTCAAACCAACATTAATAGAGCTTCTGCTTTCATCCCTCTCCTAGCATCCCAGTAATGATGGTATTAAAAATATTTGGTAGCATTAATTGGGTTTGATGTAAATAGCAATTAACCTGCCATCATATTGTAAAACAAGTGTTTACACTATGAGTGTATTTACTTAATCCCAAGAAATTATATTAGATTCAAGTATTTAACTCTTAACATAAATACAAGAAAGTTACAGTCAGATAGAAATAATGATGCAAAACAAAACACTGATAAATTATGCATCGGAAAGACACCATAATCACATAATGGACAATCATCCTAACCAACGGTTAAATTATGTAGATGTATGATAGATACTTAAAATATGAAGGAAAATTACTTAAATAGCTGAGCATCCAAAAAAATAGCCGGAATATGTATAATGTGTGTATAATGGATGTAAATTGGCTTAGCGGCTGTAAATATTTCTTCTCCAATAATGGAAGTGCAATCAAAACATCTTAGTGTTATCTACATACCTCAAAGAAGCCTCCTTTCCAATTATGTCCCTAAAATAAAATTCCTTCCAATTACATATGATATGTTCTTCTGTGGCACATACCTGTGAGGAGTTGACTCGCAAATATTTTTCATGGAGCCGTGGAACTGTATCATCTACAAAATGAATTCTGTATATATTGCACATGGAAGAACGTTCATTTTTATCATCTAAACTTTTACATAAATATCCTAGGTTCGACCAGTTGGCAAATCCTGCTAATGTAATTTCACTGCCTTAATGTCACCCCTCCTCTAAGTGAAAGGGAGAACAAATGATTCTACGTTTCTCAAACTGAACTGCATCTATGCACGTTTATTGCTGAATCCAACTGATCACTGTTGGCCTTCCATTTCCATGATCCGTTTTATATGAAGGGCAGCTCTAACAACATTTCCCCGTGTTATTATTCCCACCTTGTTATATGACAATTAATTAATTAGCATATCACAAGGTAGACAAGTACAGATGCACAAAAGCTAGGTCTCAGAATCTTACCAACTTTCCTTCACTATCTACAACAGGAAGCCGGCGGTATTTTGTTTTGAGCAGAAGTCTGACAAATTAGACAAGTACAAATGAGACAAGCTATTTGCTTTCTCTTCCTACTATGTAATAGAAACATAAAATTCGCTTCAGGAAGAACGTAGATTAAGCTAATAATACCTTGCTGCATCCTCAAGATTGGTAGACTCCCGAACTACTAGTGGAGCAGGTGTCATCAAATCACCAACCACTTTCCCCTTGGTCTTACTAATCAACTTTTGAAGCTCATTGAATGTCTGCATTTGCAAGTCAAATTGATGCTTCAGAACTTTAATAGCTTTGTTTGTGGAATCAAAACAACTTTGGTTTTCGACACATTATTAAGTGCATTTCCATAGCTCCTCCATACAGCAAAGAAAATGTCCTCAAGTTGACGAAGGTAATCAGGTAACATGTGTGTGCAAGTATTAGAGTAACGCAGGGGGTAACAAATACTAAAACAGCCACCTGCTCTATTTCAGCATGGAAAAAGTAAATGTATTCAACTGTTCCACAAGTTGAATAAAGTAACTTGGAAATAAGAAGTCTACTATTGGTAAGAAGACAAATTTTGGGACAATAAACGACGGACAGTTCAACATTGGTTGGAGTATCTGGTTAGAAACATCAAACATCCCATGCTGAGTAAGATGAAATCCAAAACCGTATCACTTAACACAAGATGCTAACAAGATACTTCGATAAAATCACTAGACACCAGATGTTTATAAGATGTTGTTGGTTAGTGACTGGGCTGTAGCAGGTTAGAAAATGCAATCAATGGATAAGCATCTCAACATCCACATATTAGTTAGCAAGAACGAACTATGACAAGCATGTTTTGTAGTTCAGAATGTGCTCAAACAATGCACTGTACAGGCTCACACAAGCTATCTGTGTTGCCTGTTTTTGCAGGATGCATTCCTATGTTCTTTTCTTGATCAATTAATCAAAGGTTTGTTCTTGAGTAGCTTGTGAAATCAGACTAACAGAATGTCATTAAGCTTTGTGCCTTGGTGTAGTCTCCAATTCATCTTTCACTTGTTAATAAGCAAATGAGACTGCCAATAAATTGCTCAAGTGCATGGTTCTCATTTTGCCTTTTCTTCTTCTCTTTGCAATGGCCTGTGATCTCTCGAACTAGTAAATAATTTCTCTAAATGATTTCTTTGTGACGGAAAAAATTGTAACTTGATATAGATTTGTGTTACAAGATAAGATTGGATGAATTTGTATATTTTGAAAGTATGGATTGAATTTGATTGGTAGCTCAAACCTAATTAATCATTGACCTAACATTTTTATTCACAGAGTATAGGAACAGATCTGATTATAATATGCTGCTTAACCCGTGAACCCATCCAAATGTATACCCTGCTGACAAATTCCTAATAGCTTAAGGATGGGCACCTCAAAATGTTTGTCCTGGTGGAACTGGAAATTCACTAACTAGTAAATATTAACTTGAACACTTGAGTGATCTTTACTGAAGCTCTTGGTTTGCCGTTATAAGCAATTGCACAAACAAGAAACATTGACGTTATTTCAATATTTCATGATAAATATCCGGCTCTCATGGTTCTATCGTTCCAAAATCTGGAAACCAATGTGATCCCAGCATAATTGATAGAAGCTAACGATTAGTTTTCACATTTACTCCAGAGAAGGAGGAGAACAATTGATCACTATACATTATATTTATTAATCACTTAAAATCCTTACGATCAGTACTTTTGTCCATATGAAGTTTCCTGGAAGAGTAAAGGTTCTAAACTCTGTTAAGTCCTGTTTATAAATACAACTACTACAAATAGTGCAGCAGATTACATGAAGAGTTGGTGAACATTGTAAGTAAAACAATGAAGAGGTTGTCCACAATCTCAGTCATCAATCACTTTCTATTGAGTTCCATGTATATTGGAAGCTAGATCCTCTTTAGGGGACAACTATACCACTTATGATAATTAACCAACTTGCTAAATATCAATAATTAAGCTTATCAAAGATTTGACGGTACAAATTGTTCTCTCCCATTTAATGTGCTTTCAGGGTCTTCATAATTATTAGATGAAGTATCCTCTTCTCTAAACACGACTACAAGGCTAATGTAATAGCTTTCTATGAAGAAATTAAGACTATTTATACCTTCCAATAAGTAGAAATATTTCAAGTTTGGAGTTCACACTGAAAAAAAAATTGTATGTAGGGAACTAGTATATTAGATGATCAATAAGCATCCAAGAGACAATCTAGCAGTGAAGCAAAATATGCTTACTTTCCAGTTGCTACCCACTTCCGGGAACATATTTGCATGAGTTCCTCCTGTACCTAAGAAAAAAAGCAATAGGTGAACTTATTTTCCTCTGAAAATAATGCTTTGGCAGGAGTACCATGACTCCCAAACAATGGACAACTTTAGAATCCAACTTAAAACATTATGCTCAATCTTCCGAAGGATATAATATGCTATAGAGGTAATCAGTTCTAATTTTCCTTGTAAGAAAAAGCGAACACAGATACCAAAAGGTACCATGTCTTGTTGAAAGGGATCCTAATAAAATATGGGCCCAAAACCAATGGATCTTTTCTAATTCCAAATAGAATCGTTCTCACATCAGAGCTAAAAGCTATACCTGATACAGAATCCAGAGCCAATAGATCATAATCAGAAACAAGACCAACCTGCATCAGAAGAAAACATCAAGCTTCGGAGTGAAATATCTTTGAAGTTTGAAATATCATAATACTTGACAAGCATAATATTACGAAATATCTTTGAATTTGATATCTGAATCTAATGTATATGATTATATTCTTGGGGAACACAAGCACTCTTAGTTTCATATTTGTCGTACTGCCAGCTACATGTTCTATTAACTATATAATTTTTATTAAAAATTTTATGAGCACTCAAAATACTTGAGTCCAGTACAAACTTGGAATATACCAAAAACTCTGTCTCTAGAAAGTAAAATTACTAAAAGTGAGAGATAAAGAAGATATTCCTACTCATGTGCCATCAGATAATTTAGAAATCAACAATGAAAAATAAAGGAGCACAAAATTCTATTTCCTTATATTACCAGGAGAATATTACTACTTTATACTTCATGTTTGTTGACACAAGAATTCCAATTTATGTACGACAAAGAGTTTAAAGAACTGCAAAAAATTCAAAAATAACATTCAAACTTCTATAGCAAATATAAATATTTTATGGGAAATGAAAAGAATTTTACAAACTTCTCTGTTCCAGGACTAATTAATTTGAATAGACATCATGACTATCGACCAAGAAAAACTATAATACAACACTAACAAAGAAAAGTATTTGAGACAATGGTAAAATGAGTAGCTCTTTTAACACTATTTGAGATGGCAGTATGCTACAATAAAAATAAAATCTACTAGTGAAAAGCTGTAAATTGTAACACATACAGAAAAATATCAAGGAATCAGACTGAAGAACACTTAGCTTTAACTAGTATGTCACCATATCACCAACTATGAGAATTTCCAAAAGACATATGAAGCAAATAACATTTTCTTCATTGTTCATATGCAATGCTCTGTTTTAAGCTTTTGCCTAAAGGCCCCCATTTGAGTAAAGGATGAGTTTTTAAATTACAAAGACTACACCCTATATCATTGTATTCTACAACAACAAACCAAGTGTAATCCCACAAGTGGGGTCTTGAGAGGGTGATTTGTATGCAACCTTACCCCTGGTAGAGAGGTTGTTTCTGATAGAACCTAGGCTCAAGTAAAGTATATCAAAAACAGTATGAAAAGGAATATAGTAGTAAAGAAACCAATTAAAACATAATGAAGAAAAGAACAGCAACATCAAATAATACAGTATCTGATGCAAAGGGACAGAGCGAAGGAAACAACAGGTCATAATAAATCGAAGACTGAGATAGTGAAAGAGTAATAATAATAATACTGAAAAGAGAAACTATACAACTCTCGACTACCTATTAACCTTCTATCCTAATCGTCAACCTCCACATCTTCCTATCTAGAGCATGCCCTCAGTAAATTGTAGGTTTGTCATGTCTTGTCTAATCACCTCTCTTTAATACTTCTTCGGACTCCCTCTACCTCTCCTCATACATACAATAACAACCTCTCACACCTTCTCACAAGGACTCCTTATTGGGCCAAATGTGCATCTCCTTTTCACATGCCGGAACCATCACAACCACACCTCCGACATCCTGTACCATGGGGCCAACTCCTACCTTGTCCTGAATATCTTTGTTCTTAATCTTATCTCTCCCATATGCCCACACATCCATTTCATTATTCTCTTTTGGATGTGCAAGTTCTTGACAGACATGTATCATTAAAGACCTCTATCACCGTATCTATCTAACTTTAATGTTCTACATGTATCAGAGACCTTGATTTTTGACTAGATATTGCAGAGTACCTAAATTGTTCATAACACTTTGATAAAATAATAATAATATTTATTTTTATGAACTTGAATGAGAACTAACTTCTAAGGAATAATTCTTGAAACAGTCTTCAATCACTTCCTTTAGTACTCTATTTATTAGTCTTTTTTCAGAAGGATCTCCCTTTTAATTGCTGTTGTTGTTCCCTTTTAACTGTTGTGAATTCGAAAGTGATTTCCCTATGTAACATGAAAATAACAAGACACCTTTAACGGGAAAGCCCAAAAAACAAGAAACTACAAGAATGAGAAGAAACATTTACAAAATCATGTAATGAACAGGGGGAGGATGGGAGAGGGAGAACTTGACATGGGGTTTTTTTTCCCATACCCAGCCACTAGTCCCAACCACCACCCCTTTCTAGTGGCACAGAACTCCCTAAAACAGACTTTTTTCAAATCATGCAGAGTCGACTCCACCATAGCTTTTCACCCGCCAACCCTAACCAACCTCTAACTCATCGCCCACATACCTTCCCCTTCCTTGCCAACCATAACCACATCTCTAACATCTGCCCAACATCCTTACATAAGCCCTTCCCCTCACCAACCATGAAAAAGAAGCTAAGCTGTTTTCTCTCTTTTTTGCTTTTGACGAGTTTATTTTTATTTCCTATTTTCTTTTCTATTAGCTGTTATGAGGTTTTATTTTAGTTGTCTTTTATACCCTTCCAAGTGTCAAGTGCTTTATACACACCACAGCAAGAGATCCCTTAATTGACATACATATGACACTTTCAAAATGAAATGTTGTAAAGTGAGAAACAATTCAAAGACTGAGGATGAAATCAAGACCAAACAATAGTTTGGAACCATTTCAGCAATTTATTCAAGGAATTAGCTTTCAAGCAGGATTTAGTTTAAAACATATCAAAAGGGAATATTACATAAGCAGGGAACATAGCCTGTGTAAGTGATACTTCCATCTACAGCAAGATCTACAATGAATTATGCAACTTACATTAGAAAACAGAACTTACCAATTTCCAATCATCATCAACCACAGGGAAACCAGTGATTCTGCGTTCTACCAAAATTTCCAAGGCTGTTGCAGGAATAATCATGTATCAGAATAAACAAGAGGATGAGTAGCTAGTAACTAAATTGAGCATTAAAATACCTTCATCTACAGATGTTGATGGTTTTACCACATGTAGATCATCTTTTCTTGTCATGAAATCACCTACTGTATATACACCATTTCTTGGCTGCCACAAGTATGTAAGCTTATCATTTGGTGGACATTCATGATGAAGAGGAACTTCTCGATGAAAAAAAGAGTGCATTTACAGTTAAAACTAAGACCAATTTTTTTAAAAAAAAAGGAAAGGAAACAGATATAAACATATTTGAAAACTGACAAAAAATTCAGTCAAGCAGAAACTTGTGAGCAAGGTGTTTGTACAAAGGAGCCAAAATGTATTATGATTTATGTAAGTGAAAATAATCTGTTGATATACTTAGGTTAGGTCGAAACCTCATTCCTCAAGTTGGCTTGTTCTATCACCGAAGATGATCGCAAAAGAGCTACATGTATTCCCACATATACGGAAAACATCCAGATCTATAGAACATCTTCTAACTAAGTCCTATTTATCACGGGTTCAAATGTTGGAAACAGCCTCTAACAGAAATGCAAGGTTAGATCCATGTGGTCGGGTCCTTCCCCGACCCTGCACATAGTAGAAGTTTTAGTGCACCGGGCTTGCCTTTTTTGTTTCAATTGTATGGCTTGATTTGGAGAATAAGGGTTAAACTAACTAAGTTCAGCGAGAGTTCGCATATAGAATCTTCTATTTTGAAATAGAACTTGCATATTTGGAAACTACAAAAAATGTAGTACAAGTTAAATTAGTTAACAATTTAAAATATTTAGAAAGTACTTGAAAAAACTACGGTAAAAAAGCACTCCATCTTTTTGATTGTCCATATAATAAATAAGACAAACATATTGAATGGAGAGTAAACCGTCACATCCCCTCGCTAAAAATGCTGTCTTCGTCCCGATAATTGTGGAATTTACACATCCTAATAGAAATTTAAAACCTTAACTCAACAGTAATATTACACCCTAATTTAGCTTTGAAATTTGCCGCAACACACAACCAGGGAGTAAAATTGCCGGTATAAAGGTCAAGTATTTAGTTCAACCGGTGGATAAGATTTTGATAAGGAGGAATCACCTCTACGGAATTGGCCGTCAAAGTGCTGCTGGCGGTGACGGAGAAATGCTTGCGCGAATCCCAAAGGCGTACGGATAGGGAACACTTGGTGAAAGTAGCAACTTTCTGGGATGGGGAAGATAAGAGCAGGCAAGGCAGCTGATGATGGGAACCAGCGGAGGAGCGGCGGAGAGAGAGTCCCGACGGCAAGATAGATGACATCGTCGGAGAGAATTCAGAAGAATAGGAAGTGAAGGTGTTGCAGCAATGGCTTTTACAGAAATTTCGGAGCTAGAGCCACAAGGCTAGTTATCTTGGTTGACTCTGCTCGTTCGCTTGAAGTGGTGAACGTACACCGGGTGATATATTATTTTTGTGGAAAAAAAAACTTTTAGGGATTTTGGGTACAAGTATACATTTAAATACTGTAGGTATAAAGTTAAAATAAAGTTTTATCATTTAAAAATATTATTAAATTTTTTTTTTTTTGCTATTTCGCTTATACATAACACATATTTATAAACTATCAGTTAGTTTCACTGATACCTAAAGAAAATTAAACAACCAATTAATTACTGATACGTTTTTTAATGTTTTCAAACTGATATAGTCTAATTTTTAATAACTGATACACATATATCATCAATAACCCTAAAATTTGCATCGTATCAATGTTGATGTTTATATATCGACGTTTCTTAAAAAATAAGGGATTTTTAGTAATTTCAGAAAAAATTGATATATATTGAGATTATGCATGTAAAGTATGAGATTTTTATAATTTATACAATAATAAATAACTAGGAACATATGAATAATTTGGTGGTCTACGTGTTAATTTTTATTTTATTTATGTACTATATGTATTATGTGGATAATTTATTTAATTTAAATATTTATTTATGTATAATTAAAATTGAAAAATATAAATATTAACTAAGATTAAGTTAAATAAGATATTTATATATTATATCGGTTTCTTTATTTCACGAAACATGTGTTTGTTTTTATTACTCCCTTTGTCCATCTTTATTTGGCCCCTATACTATTTTAGGATGTCCAACAATATTTGTCCAGTTTATGAAATTAAGAGATAATTTTATATTTAATTCCTAATTTACCCTTGTCATTAATTATAGTTATTTCCCTATTACAATTTTTAATACATTGCATTAATTATATTCAAAGGATAATTTGGTAAAATTACCCCTATCATTTACTACTTTTTAATTCTTGTGTCAAGTCAATAGGGGCCAAATAAAATTGGACGGAGGGAATAAAAGAAAAACGTTTGTATTCTGTGATTATAGTTGTTGTGCCCTACTAAAATATCTTATCAGAAAATTGACAGCGGAGATAATATTAGTCTCACAGATTCATTCGCAAATATTTTAAGGTGTAAAATTTTTCTGGGAATGATTTTAAATATATTTAATAAATTAATTAATTTATAATTAATATAATTATATTTTATTTACATAAAAAATAGTCAAAATCATAAGAAATGTATTATGACTATAGAGTATAACTTTTTAAAAGTCATTAAAAAAATATACATTGACTATACAATATAGATTATTTATACGTGAGTTATACCCTCAATATACATTATGATACACTTAAAAACTGAACATAACTTAACTATACATGTAATGTACCTTAACTATACATGATTATACGGCAAATGACCATCTCAAAAATTGAATATAGTTTGACTATATATGAAATATTCATTGACTATGCATGATTATATAATAAATTACCTTTATTTTTTATAATTGAAATGATCGAATGGTCATTTTATATAATTACCCTTTTTGTGTGTTAACCAAAGGAGTATTTCAAACTAGGGTAAACTATGCAAAATGTTAATTAAGTTAAATTTCTTAAACAAATAATAGTCCACTTACATTTAAAAAAAAAAGATTATTTCTACTATTTATATATAAGTGGCAATAAGCAGGCACATCTTGATCAACATGCCTGCTTTAGCTGTCTGCTTAAGCAGATAGCTCAGCAGATAGTTGTCAATTAACGTGTCTGCTTTAGTTGCTTCAACTGTGATTGTTTTACGAAAAAAATGACTTGTTTTCGAAAATCCGATTAATTACCTAATTGATTTAAGTAACAACCGAATTTGCGAAATTACAGAGTCGCCACTTAATTTTTAAAGATAAAATTAAGAAAACTTTTTAAATTTTAAAACCTAACAGAGGGATTTTAAAATTTCAAAGATTCGGGTAAGAGGTTCAATTTCCACTTTAAGAAGAAATTAATCACTTAAAGTGGCCGCTTAAGTGCGGTCAACC
>JBCEWC010020115.1:0-11081 GCA_038996855.1 Solanum aculeatissimum
AGGATTTTTGATGAAAAATTATTTTAAGGGATGGGGTATTTATAGTTGAAATTGTAGGATTAAATTAAATAAAAAAATTTAAAAAAAAATAATTTAGAAGAGCCGTTGAACGGCTCTTTTGCATGAAAAGTGAAAACAGACCGTTGGGGGCCCCACACCCCAACGGTCCAATCCAAATATTAAAAAAAAAAAAATCTTTTAAAAAAACGCAGAACCGGTTATTACCGGACCGGTTCCGGTTCGGAATCGATTAACCGGAACTGGTAATAACCGGTATTTTCCCCCCATCCCTTTCCGGTACACCTCCCGGCCCCCCTACCCCCGGTTCCCTACCGGCAGTACCGGCCCAGATCTGGAACCGATAGAATTACCGGCAGAATCGGAACCGAAACCGGTAACTGCCGGTTCCGTCGCCTGCCATACTCTCCACCTAAAAACCTAAAAGACAATTACTACTATACTTAAGAAAGTACTCTCCACCTAAAAACCTAGAAGACTTTTGTTGGAGAATGACAACAATAAAATTATGAAATGACAGATCGGGGTATAATTAAGTTTAATTAGTCAAGTAAAAGTGATATTTATATCTTGGAAGTAGCAGAGTGTTGAATTTAATTTTTTTTTTTTAAAACCATAGTAGCTATGTGGTGTTGGGTAAAAAGTTTATATTGTGTACTTGCAATGATGTATATTGAAGGAATTAGATTTGGATCATTTACGTGGATTAATTCAAATTTATATAAATAATAAATGTATATAGTTTTATCTAAATTAATAGATGAAAGACATAATAATTAAGATTCCTCTGGATCAATATTTTATGTCTGTAAATAAGAAAGAGAGTTCCTACATTTTTCGTAATAACAAAATGATAGATTATTTTTCTCCTAATTTCTTCTCCATTTTTTTTGTAAAATTGCAATCAAGATTCTTATGAAAGCATTGAAATAACTTTGTGACAAAATACGACTCAAAGACTATATTTTATCAATATATTCATATTTATATACATACTAGTCTTGTTGTACGCGCTTTGCGCGTGGTCAAAGTGTGTATCTCATCTTGTAACAAACATTACACAGAAAAATTTAATTTAATTATGAACTTATGAAAAGATAAATAATTCACTACAAAAGTAATTTTGATAAATTATTTATTTATAAAGGTCTTATATATCATGGTAAATTAGAATTTTTCTTAGCGATTGTAGAGTATTTTCTTGATTCAAATAAGGAAGAAGTAGAAGTCTATTAAATAAAAAAGATTTAGGAGTCTTTCCATGACTAGAAGTTCTTATTTTATCATTTATTTTCATAGATTTTAAAAGTTAATATTATAAATACAATTAAAGAAGAATTTTTTAAACAATGGTGAAAAGACGATTTTGTCTAAAGGGGAGTTTTTTAATGAAGAGAAAAAAAATTCAAATAACATTTATAAGAACCTTCACGCTTTTAATATAGTATAAATAGATATAGATAATTATATTATTAGACTAATAAAATAAATTTAGTAATTCTGTAAACTGTGTTTTTAATATGATATTTCTTTATATATAAATAGAGAGATGGAAAAGAGCTTTGCAACTTGATAAAGTGAAAGAACAAAAAATAAATATTTCTTTTATCTCATATTAATTAATGATATAATACATAATTATGATGCTTTACTTGAACCCAAATATTTGTTAATTTACAAAATTAAGACATAATTAGTTAACTCCTTTTTCTTCATATTGTATGCTCAAAATTACATCGGAAATAATTAAGAATAAATTATTTAAATATTTATTTTGTGCTTTGATAACAAGAAAAAAATTGGGAGAGAGATATCATTTCATCAATCAAATCTCATTAATGCTCAATGTTGATGCTATTATATGAATGAGAGGGCTATTTCTTCTGGAACGTAAGGATCAAAATTTTTCATGCCCCATGTGAGATTTATAGACTGTACTTTTTCTGTTAGTCCATGAGAATCAAACACTTATATTTTGGGACCATACAAGTCTATAATATTAAATGCATTAAAATTGGTCTAAATCATGAAAGAGTAATTATGGGAGAGCAATATAAATATCGTGCCGACACTACCTAAATGTATACCTTAATTTCTTATAGAACGTGTTAAAGAGAAATGTGATATTCTCTTTGTTATTGTTAATTTTTCATATATCTTTTAAATATTTTGAATAGTTAAACCTTTTTAAATTATGTAGTTTATAAATATATAAATTTCATTTAAAAAATTCAAAGAATCTATGCACAAGTTTCTGATCAAATTTAACATGTTTAACTCTTAAAAAATGAAAAATGTCATATAAATTAAGTAAGATGGGCGAAAAGAGTATTGAAGACTTTACTTAATAACAAGTTGGTAGTAGAATATGAAGGATCGAAATATAGGTTCGGTTCAAATCCTAAAGCTTATACCTAAATCAGCGCATATTTATGATGAAGTAAAGATTACTCAAAACTCATAAAAAGAGATTACCACCCATACACTCAATTAATTATTTATCAACAAATAATAAATCTCGTGATCCTTGAGCTTCATAATATTTATTAACTATCCTTTTGTTACCGCATTTAAATTATTTTGTATTTGTTGAAATATATTTGAGTATGTCCTTTTTTACGTCCCATTATTATTATTTGGAAGCTCAATGATTTTTTATTATTTTTGAGAATGATTCTATATAGTATCTTGGACGAATGTATGTATTACTCTTTTATTGAATTTATGAGGTAATACATATATTAAAAAAAATATTCAAATATAAAATTTACATTATATTTTTATGCCCTTTAACTTTTGATTTATTACATCATATATATATTTGTGTAAATTAAGTAAACTTTGAGAACTTGTTAAATGTTCAAAATTCTTGTTTTTTGAAGACACATAAATTTTAGCACTTTGATGCTTTTGGTATTTCTGTGAATTTAGCGAAATTTTAAGTATGACAGTGGATGAAGTCATAACAATTTTTTTCTTTAATCTTCTTATGCCTCTACACCCTTTTGTTTTGATCCTTGGTTATCACTTTTATATTTTTATTATTTTTAACTTTTAAAAGAGTTATTTGGAAGAAAAGATATCTAAATTGATTTTATTAAATTTAATAATATAATGACTAATGAAGCTTATTAACTTCCATGTATTTCTAAAACACTAACACATGTGCCCGTGCTAGTACCACCATGATCTCTATTATTTTTTTATCTCAATTTATATGATATAGATAAAATTTAAAGAGTCAATTAAAAATTTAATATAATTTTTAAATATTTTAACTAATTAGTTATCATGATTTAAATATATATTTTGTCTCAATTTATGTGGCATCAATAAAATTTTAAATTTTTTAATTATGGTAATCTGTACTACTTTTATGTCATTTTCAAATAATATATGTTACTCCACTACCTCTATTTATGCAGTTTGAGAATTAATCAAATTTTTTATATGCCTTTTAAATTGTTAATTATTATGATCTTTAGTAAATATCTTTAGATAATTTTGAAAAAATTAAAATTAAAAAAATATATAATTTAAAAATGACGTAAAAAGTAATATAATGCCACTTCAATTTTGCTTCTAATTGAAATAATAGTAAGATGAAACATATAATCATAGACTTTTTAATGAATAGGCCCATGAGATTCTTAATTATTGTGTCAATAACCTTAAAAAAAAAAAGTTTTCTCTTAAAGTTAAAGCTACAATGATTTGAACTCATGACCTCTTTAAGACTTTGTTTAAAGCACAAAGTACGGGTGAACGTTCGATTCTTCGGTTCGATTTTTGATTTTTAGTTTTAAAAAAATATGCACTATATATCAAATCAAAATATTTAGGTTCGATTCGATTTTATTCGGTGTTTTTAAAACGATTTTTTAGTGCACACTAATGAAAAATAAAATGAAGATAAAATCAAAGTATAAGACACTTAAAAATTTAAAATCATGTAAAATGATGATATGCTTCCATGAAACACTAATTGTGCTAAAAAAACTATATTTATCTTTGTCAAAAGCTTGCGCCTCCAACGATTGTCCGACGAAAACAAGCACGAAAATATCCTTTACATGACATAAATCGGCAAAAATATGATTGAATTTCTCTTGGAAAATAATATTTCAAGGTAACTATATAAATTATAAATTTGTTACTACTTTGACTTGTTTCATGAATGATTTAATTGCTAATTTGATTTATATATATATATATATATATATATAATTTTTTTTAAAAAAAAATTAATAAAAGTTCGATTCTTCGGTGCACCGAAGTTTTGAGACCCCTCATCGAACACCGAACCGAAGAACTGAACTTTTGAAAAAATAACACCGACACCGAACCAAAAATCAGAAGAACCGAAATCGAAAAATCGAATTAGTTTAGTTCAGTTCGATTTTTCAATTTTTCGGTATTTATGTCCACCCCTAGCACAAAACTAGAAGTAGGTGATACTCCTTCCGTCAAACTTTACTTGGCCCCTATTGACTTGGCATAGGGATTAAGAAGTAGTAAATGATAGGGGTAATTTTACCAAATCACCCTTTGAATATAAATAATTCAATGTATTGAAAAATCTAATAGGGAAATAACTATAATTAATGACAAGGGTAAATTAGGAACAAAGTGTAAAATTATCTCTTGTTTTCATAAACTGGACAAGTATTGTTGGATATCCTAAAATAGTATAGGGGTCAAGTAAAGATGAACAGAGGGAGTACAATATTATACACAAATTCCCAAAATAGAGATGATGAAATAGGTAGCTCATTGTTTTTTTATATAGACTAGGTGTGAAGATCTAGTACATTGCACGAACCCAATAGTTATTCATAAATTTATTTTTAATGATATAATTAAAAGTTATTAAATCATCCCATTAAGTGTAAAATAAATATTCAATAAATATTATTAATATTGATTAAGTTATTTTAATTTTTTACTCCAAAATAAATTATAAAATATATATTTGTGTGGTAGTAAATCATCTCATTTTTTTTGTGCAAATCTCATGTGAAAAAGTCCATTGAAATATCCTTAATTAAAATATTTTTTGTCACTGATTGCTAATACTTACTAAAAAATACACAAATATTACCGACACTCAAAATAACGAAACTATAGTTAAAATATATGAATTTAAAACTAAAGATTATAGTTAAAGCGGGTTCCATAATTTTAAAACAATTATACACTAAATACATTAAAAAAAATTATTTAAATTTTCATATATAAAAAGGAGTTTGGGATGAAGTAGACACGTCCACGGAGAGGTGTCTGCTTCACCCCAAGTCCCTCATTTTTTTGTTTCTATTTATGTAATTACTGATAGATTTTTTATACATTTATTTTAAATATTTAAGTTGTTAATTATTAAAACTTATAACACATCTTATGTTATTTTTAAATAATATATTAATTATTTTGTTTCAAGTTATGTTGTATATATAAATTTTGAGAGTTCAAAATTTCTATTTATTTTTTAAATACTTTAAATTTTTAGCAGCTGAAACAGCTGGAGAAATGATTTTTTAGGGTTAATATTGTAAAATAAAGTAGCTGGAGTAGGTGAAAACGTGTCTGCAATTGAATTAACGTGTCTACTGCAATATTACCCTAAAAGACATTTACAAATTGATGAGCCTACTCCAACTACTTTATTGCAAATTCATAACTGAAGCAAATAAACATGGATTTTTTAGGGGAGATATTGCAAATTCATAACTGAAGCAATTGAAGAAATAGCAAAATCTAGCAATTGAAGCAGACACGTTAATTGAAAAATGTCTTTTGAGAAAAAGAATTTATTGGGATAATAATATAAATTCATGATAAAAATAGATGAAAAAATAATTAATAGATATAATATAGTAAAATCAAGCAAATGAAGCGGACACATCAATTGACTATCATCTGCTTAAATAGAGATATCAATGATTTCGTGGCTAATTCAGCACTAACTGACTCTTATATAATAAGAAGACAATATATATGCGAATATTAAAGCTCTTTTTATGATTCACCAATATTTTAAAAACATGCCAATATATAAGTTATTTAAAAATACAATAATAATATCCTTATAGTTAAAAAAGATCCGAACTTTAGTTATAAAATTATAATGTACTCTCTTTGTTCCAATTTATTTATCAGGTTAAGATTTGACATAATTCTTAAAAAAAATTTAATTAGGAGTGTTGTTTGACTAATATACCTCTTATAAATAATTAAATTTTTATCTATATATGTGACTCTTAATTCTAGAATAATTAATGCTAAGAGAAAAATTGAATAAAAAAAATTTTTCTTTTCATTATCCAAATTGATAATTATTTTGGAACATCTATTTTTAGTAGACAGAGGGAATAGTTCTTAAAATATCATTTATTGGTCAATGCCAATTCCTTTTTTTTTTTCTTTTGGTCAATTGACAATATTAAGTATGATAGAAGATAAATGTATAACTAATACATGAATAATTATTTTTATTATTTATATATCTACCTTCTATCATACATAAAATAATACATAAATTTTCTAATAATTTATACATTAATTTTCAAATATATCAATTAAATATTATATTAATATTTACATTTATTCATACGACTTAATTCGTATCTACCTGACAAACATCACATAAGTTATATAATTTCAATATATTTTATAAAATTAATATCTCTTATTTCATCAATCAAAATAAAATAAATAATTTTGGGGTGGGTTCATTCTTCTAGCTTCTTCTATTCACGATTCATCCATGCAGCCAACTCCCCGATTAAATGAGAATTAATTTTTCCTCAATTTCAATTTATTTGCATTTTTTCAGTTTGGTTTTAAAAAGAATATTTTTTTTTTATAATTTTAACTTTTTAAATTTTTATATAGTATGTCTAAGATCAAGATATTTTAATATATTTTATTTTTGAACTTAAGATTACTAAATTTAAAAATATTTTTTTATTTTTTAAAATTTTATATCAAATTAAAATTGAACAAATAAATTAAAATAAATAGTCATTAGTTAAGTGTAACCCCAATAGGGGTGGATCTAAAAGGGGCTGAGTGTAAATACTCTCTTTGCCCGTCTTTAATTGTTTACTACACTATTTTGGGATATCAAATAATATTAGTCTAATTTATAAAATTTAGAAATAATTTTATATTTAATTTTTAATTTATCGTTATTATTAATTATAATTATTTTTTTATTATAAATTTTCTAAGACATTATATTTATTATATTTAAAAAGTAATTTGATAAAATTACTCCTATCATTTATTACGTCTTAATTTTTATGTCAAGTCAATAAGAGACAAATAAAGTTGAATGAAGAAAATATAATTCAGGAGTTTTGTTAACCTAAGATCATTAATTAAAATTGAAAAAGTTGAAGAAGAGGGGAAAGAGAGATTTTAGAAATGAAAACTTCCTCATGGAAGAAAGTTCTTGAATTATTTTTAATTTGGTTTTTCTTTTTAAAATTTATATGACCATCTTCATTTATACTTGTTTATGAATAATTCTAGATACTATAAAATCTAAACTATTTTATGATTTACTATAAAAATTTAATTCTCTACGACATTTAAAAGAAAATTCTAGTGATATTATATTTTATTTTAAAATATTTAGATATTTTTATAAAATGATTATCTTCAATACTGTTCTAAAATATTCTAAAAACTTTATCAGAACAATTTGTATAATTCCAAAATTAACTTTAGCTTTTTCACAAGCTAAACCTCTCAATAAAATATAATAATTTTTTATATTCATATGTAATTTTAAATCCCTTGAAGCCAAGAACAAAAATTGTATTAGTGATTTAAAAGTACAAATTTAATCAAACTTAAATATCAAAATAGTATATTTTTATTTTTATAAATGAAAATTCTGGATTTAGAACTGACCCCACTTCCAGAATCTTCCAGCTAATCTCCACCGTCAGATTAAATGATCCTTCGCGAATCCAACACTTGCAATTCACCTCTATATATAACGCCACTCCCCCCGTACTCATTTTCTTCAATTCAATTCCATTCCATTCCCTAACACAATCAGAATTCCCATTTCTATTTGCATCCTCTTAATTTCCATGGCTCCGGCGATCGCGAGAATAAGCGAGAAAATGGCGAGACAGGCAACGGTCCCGGTTTCCGTCGTGGATCGGGCCTACGTGACGTTTTTAGCGGGAAATGGCGACTATGTGAAAGGTGTGATTGGGTTAGCAAAAGGTTTGAGGAAGGTCAAATCGGCGTATCCGCTGTTGGTGGCTGTTCTGCCGGATGTTCCGGCGGAGCACCGCCGTATGCTGGAGGAGCAAGGCTGTATCGTGAGGGAAATTGAACCAATTTACCCACCTGAAAACCAAACTCAATTTGCAATGGCTTACTACGTCATCAACTACTCTAAGCTCCGTATTTGGGAGGTAAGTGGTGACACGTGTCATGTTTATTTATTACACGTGAATGACTCCATTAATCCGATTTGGCTCCTCTCCATCTATATTGGATGAGAGCAGAAAATTCTCTTTCTTTCTCCGTACGTATCTCATACATTTCGGATATAAATCGGGTAAAATTTTATGGGATTCCATAAATAAAACACCAATCATTGTTACAGCATTTATCTACTCTATCTAATTAGTTGAAGACAGTGGCGGAGCCAAACTTTTCGTCAAGGGTGTTCATACTCTAGGACAAGTAAGAAAATAAAAAAGAAAAATACTTGGTTGGACAGATTATAAAGATCGATTACAAAATAATTTTATATATAAATTGTTCATATTCTATCCCTATTTAATATCAAATTAATCAACTATCCAAAATGATTTTTTTTTTAAAAAAATCAATGGATAAAATGAAGAAGATGAGTGAGATAAATACATGATAATTATAATTCCGTGAGTGTGCAATCACACCCTTGTCCAGTGGACTATCTTTTTTTACCTTGTCAAGATTGTTCAAAAATTGATATATTAACAAAAATATCAATATTCAATATATATACTCGCAAAAACTTTCCGACGAAGATTGTTCATTTGACCACCCTTCATAAGTCGTAGCTCCGCCCCAATGAACCTGGGATTTTTTGCTATATGAGAAACAGATGATACAAGTTAAAATTAGTGATTAAAATTTAATTAACTAAATTAAGATTTTAATTATTTAGATAATAAATATTTAATCCTGGAATTATAACTATAGAATTATTTATATATATATTTTTTCTATCTTTTCTTGTTTCCTAAGTTTGTTGTTCATTTTCGTACTCTCTGGCCACTTCTCTGAGTTAATCTTTCAATTTTACTATATATAAGTAGCGGCACTTTAATATTTTTGATAACCAGATTCCTTTTAATTATGCTAATCGATTATTTTTATAGCGATCGTGTTCAATTGTGTTATTCATGCTCGTTAATTACTCCTTCAGTCCCAACTTATGTGTCTATTTTTTTGAATTTTGGTATTCAAATATTCTTTTATATATCTTTTAAATATTTTGAATTATCGATTATTATTGTGACTTGTACAAATTTTTTTTACCTAGTTTTCAAATATATAATTTCATTTTCAAATTAATGATCAAATTAAAAATTTTCAACTTTCGAAATTTAAACCAGGACAGAGGGAGAGGGAGTAATATTTAATTTTTTTTTAAGAGCTATCAACTCTTTGTAATAGATGAGACTAATTACCTGGCATATGAAGTAACTTATATATTAAGATATATCAACTGTCCCTAAATTTAGATTATCAGTAATCAAGTTTGGAGTTTTATTGTTACATTGAAGATTTGTGTGTCAATTTGTAAATTTTGAATTTAGGCATAGTTAATTTGCTAAATATTTAGAAATACTTGAATATACTGGGATTGTCACTTAGTTGATTACTATTGTCTATTAATTTGATATCGTTGTGTGAATTCATTAACTTGGTCACAGTCGGGATATTATTATTGACATATAGTCTCTAAAACATTACATGGATGCAGTTTGTGGAATACAAGAAGATGATATACCTAGACGGTGACATTCAAGTGTATGACAACATAGATCATTTGTTTGATTTGCCGGATGGTCATTTCTACGCAGTGATGGACTGTTTCTGTGAGAAAACATGGAGTCACACGCCTCAATACAAAATCGGCTACTGTCAGCAGTGTCCGGACAAAGTCAAGTGGCCTATTGAGGAATTAGGTCAGCCACCATCCCTTTATTTCAACGCTGGAATGTTCGTGTTTGAGCCCAGCCTTCACATTTATGAAGACCTCTTGAAGAAACTTCAAATCACCCCTCCTACTCCTTTTGCAGAGCAGGTACTTTTGTTGAAACTTTTGAAATTTATAGGTTCCCAAGTTATTACTGTATCTACCTGTCTTGTAGATTTTCTCATATATATATGATTGAGGTTTGATTAAAGTTATCGGGTTGTGCGGAACCCATACATACATGCTTGTCCTTAGATTAAGGTGATTTATTGATATTGTGAATATGACAGGATTTCCTGAATATGTATTTCAAGGACATCTACAGACCCATACCACTAGTGTATAATCTTGTTCTAGCAATGGTATGGCGTCACCCCGAGAACGTTGAGCTGGATAAAGTGAAAGTTGTACACTATTGTGCAGCGGTGAGTAATTGGATCGACTTTTGAATTCACATGATACTATGCACAAAATGTCTAAGGCTCTCAAATTTTAAGAGTTTTTCTTTTCCTGTTATGCTGATTTTTCTAGTAACTATGATGGAGCAGGGATCAAAGCCATGGAGGTACACAGGGAAAGAAGAAAACATGCAAAGGGAGGACATAAAATTACTGGTGAAGAAGTGGTGGGACATTTACAATGACGAATCTTTGGACTACAAGAGATTGGTTGGTACAAACCAGGTGATAGGTGCAGTTAACCAGCTTCAACCACTGATTGCTGCTGCTATGTCCCAGGCTGGTGCGGTCAAATTCGTGACTGCTCCCTCTGCTGCTTAATTTTGAACCACCACACCATGCTCTACATTAGGTTAATTAATGTATAATGCCCCAACCCCGTAACCCCC
>JBCEWC010020116.1:0-11081 GCA_038996855.1 Solanum aculeatissimum
ACATTAGTGCTACACTAACATATTAGTGCTCCACTTAAAACAATTAGTGCTCCACTTAAACAATTAAATATTCAACAGTTTTCAGTTTTTTTTTCTTTTTTCATACTTTTCTGATAAAAGTTGGAAATAATTGTTCAAGGAGAACATAAAAATTAAAATAGAGAATCAACGTGGATTGTGATGCAGTGGACAAGAGCGGACCTATTGGTTAAGAAATTCGGATTGATAAAAAATTATACTATTTATACGTGATTAAAATAATTTTTACGTATATATATATAGATGTTAAACCCCTCCTTCAACAAATTCATGTGTTTACTTATTCAAATTTTGAACCTCTAGATCAAAATGATTCTTTTTATTCGATAGGTTGAAAGTTCGAGTCAAGTTGGCTCAAATGTGAGGATGGCCACACTAATCAGTCATCCCCACAACTTGTCCATGGGTTCTTCACTTGAACTGTGAGGGGAAGCTGACAACAATAACAACAAACTGATATAATTCCGCGAGTAGAGTCTTGAGAAGGATAGTGTCTAAGCAGACCTTACCCCTACAATCCAGTCGCTGTTAAAATCATGCAAGAATGAAATGTGAAATGTGAATTTCAAGTGCAGCTGGAAACTACAGCAGAAGTTCCATGAATAAGTTTACATCAACTCCCTTTGGGCGCGAACGCGGTTTTCAAGTCTTCTATTTTACAATTGAGAAGTCATTATGCACATTGTTGGTGCAAAAAGTTACAGAAAAGAAAGAGGAAATAGGGTGTTAATGTCCCCATGCCAGTGTCAATGACCAGAAAATGGTGAGTCAAAATAACTATAAATGATCAAATGGCCTTCTTCTCCATTAATGAAGTTCCTTCAACCTACCTTAACTAATCACAAGTTTTAATGAGCCAAAGCATCAATCCATAGCACATTGCTTCAGTTCATCGACAAGTTCTAAAAGAGCGTTTGGTTGTTTCCTTTCTGCAAAAGAAAAGCACGAAAAACATAAATAGCGGGTAAATCAAGATATTTTTCCTCATCAACTGAGCTCACGTGAAAATGGCAATGAGAAAGTTATACCACAGAGAACTTAGCATACATGTAGAGTTTTACAGAGATGGATGATCAAATTTCTGTGATTAAAAAGAAAGGGATGGCAATTCTGATTATAGATAAGTGAAGGAATACTTCAAAGTCTCCATGGCGTTAAAGGAACATAAATAAATACATGCGCCATTTCTATAGATTAGAATCGCATGTGATCCTTATTTATCTTTTTTCCCCATTTAGCATCCAAATCAAATAAGATTGATGAACTACCTTCACATGAACATATCAGCAGAAGAAGTTTTAGACGCAATCAATCTTCATGTTCGTCTTCAGAATCTGCATGAGGTAGAACACACAATCAAGGACCACAATTGCAATATAGTAAAAACAGTTTGCTCCACTTAATGAGCCATTTATTTTTTTTAATTGCTTTGACCAATAACATTTAAATGGAAAGACATTTAGGGGTTGTTTGGCAGAATGCACTAGAAAAAATAATGTATGCATTAACTTTGTGTATTACTAAATAACTTGTTTGGTACTCTTTTTCAACCTGTGAATAAGCTTGCAGTAGTTATAGACTCTATTTGGTATTATGCTATGTATAACTAATACATGGGAAACCATGGCATTAGCAATGCAAGGGGTTTAATGCATGCATTAGCAAACATAATTCGCCACGTCCTTTCCACCGTATTTGTGGAAGTACTTAGCATAAACGCAAGCATGACTAACACCAACATTACTAATACACACCCTGACACCCTAATCAACATTATTCTTATATACCCTACCAAACTACAACGTCGCTTCCACTGTGTGGAAGATATTTTTTTAGAAATTATGCAATGCACATTATTTTTAATACACCAAAACCAAACACTGCATAAGAAATAATCTCGGCATAACTAAAACCAGCAATACTAATACACCCTAATCAACATTATTCCTATACGCTCTACCAAACTACGCCTTGCAACATTGACGACTAGTGCAAGGAAAACATGTTGTCAGCCCATAGAGAGTGAATCATAGCAGCAAAATGAATCAGTGACTACTGGTAAATACAGGGCCTAGACTAAACAAATCTCAGAAAAATGGGTACTTCTTTTCCTCATATTGATTGGTATTGCTAGCATCATCTGCCTGGCCAGAATGAAAACACAGCCTTGAATGCATCATGTCAGTGCTTATTAATGAAAGTTTATGTCTTTGAAGTTTCCACTTCTATAGTTTGCAGATATGGAAGTATGGCCCTGGATGGATTTCTCAGTCATCCAAAAAAGAAATGGTCTCACTTATCAAAAAACAAAGAGAATATTCACTCTTCTGGTTTGACAATGCAAAGGCATATCATGATGTTCTCCACTGGAATTGATGAATGTATGTGACAGTTAGGGCTATGCTCCGGCACAACCACCCCAATATGTTGCCATATTTTACAACCACCCCAATTGGCAGGACTAATTGCTGACATAGGACATAGATGCATTTCTATTCCTTGATCAATAAGTGAATGCATGAAAAAGTTACATTTTTTCTTTCCCGTCTCTTTCACCATGCAAGCAGCAGAAAAAGACTTCAAACAGAATTTAATCTATAGCTTCACTTTAGCAACGATTTGCAGTGAAAATTTTACATCAAGATGTTCAAGATAAGTATGTGGGTCTTAAACTTACCAGAACGAACGTCATCACTCAATTGGCCCCTCGCTTGGATTTGTTTAACAAGCATCCGGTACATCAACACCCACCAATATATATGAAGAACCAGCAAGCAAAATAGAAGAGTATTGAAGATATAGTAATAGATTGGTCCATCCACTTTGTGTTTCTCCTTATCCAGGGTTTGGAGAACTTCATAACTGCATTTACAGAAAAATAAAAGAACTTTCACATAAATCACATACAGAACTATTTCTCACAAAAAGAGTAAACATTAACTAATAAGTGCATATTTCTGAAAAAACACAAGAAGTTTTCAAAAGAGAACTGAACGTTAATCTCAATCAATCAACAACTCCTCCATAGTTAGCTAGTTGACTATATTAAATCACCTGAATTTAGAACCAAGCATTAATATTATACAGCATAATTAACTCCGGGAACCAGTGTGTCTAGGATATGGCACAAAGCAATGCAGGTAAAGCTGATCTTTTATCTTCTTTATTTGTTTATTTTGTTGGGGGGAGAAGCTGATTTAAAGCCTAAAGAATTATGTTAGTTTGAACTTCATCATGAACAAACCATAACAAATTGTAACTTAAAGCAACGAAAACCACATATGGTGGTGCTTCTATATTTATTTGAGAAGGTTAACTCAAGAAATAAAGGGTTCTACGAAGAAACTGGAAGTAGTTTCTTTGTAAATAGGAAAAGTTAAAATACCTATGACTCACCTTGTACTCCAAAGAACCCAGAACGGGTAGTATATGAGGCGAAGTATAATCCAGGATAATACAAAAAGAATAAATGAAAAGCTAGCAAGAGCTTCAGCACCACTGTATTTGGACATCTTTCCAATTTCTAGGAATATATCACTAGCATCATGAATGGCTAAAACTACTGAACCGACACGTGCAAACCTGCAAACAAATGAAAACATAAAGCCAATAATGTTACATGCCCATATCTTGCCTTTATGATAGCACAATATTCATAGCTTTACATATTGAAGACAGCATTAAACTCAATTTTTCACAGAGTAACACATCCCTCAGGATCCTAGAAAATCCCACGACTCTTTTCCACCATAAAAGTCTCCTGAAAAAGAAGTTTTCGAACATGAAACAAGGCAATTAAAATTCACATGATTGAGAGAGTTGCCCAAAAGAGTATCAACCATGTCAGTAGAAGAACACCTTCTCTATAAAAAATGAAGGATAATTTCTAATTGTTTTGACAATTACTTTTATAACATATATATTTATCAGTGTAAATGGAAGTAAATTCATATGCTTCATGAAAAGATTGAGAATCTCAATTCTCAAACCAAAAAAAGACACTCTACATGTTGCAGCCGATCATATACATTAATTGGAATCCCGTACGTGCTCCAAATGCTTTTCAGAAATAGGAAAAAGAGGAATGAACAATGTATACAAAATCTATATGACTCCATTCTTCCAAAATAGTTGGCAAGAGTGCCGCAGGAGTCGCATCAATGCTCTGTTATTCCTCTAATACCTTCTACAGTACCACCCAAAAAGGAAGTCTCTCCTTGTTCCAGCATCAAACAAAGTCCACACCACAGTTTACTCCTAGTGCAAAATAAGAGAGTGCAGTAATAATGGGTTTTAGGATGTTAAAAAAATGGGTATGCACTTTTCATCACTTTTTTGCATAGATAGCACCAAATCATGTGAGCTTCCATACAAAAAATCATATTTAGTTCTCTAGTAACCCACACTAATTTATAATGAAAATATTATTTACATCCACCTCAACAGTCTTTGATCTTCCTTCCTATTTTTCAGGCGTCCTGATCCGTTAATGAAATTCACTGCTTATAGTAGTAGAGCTGGATCCAAGATTTCACGTTTTATTAGTTCATATTTTTAGCCCTTTTAAATTATTGAATTCTAAATTCAAAAAGCATACATATTAGATGGATTTCTTAAGAAAATACAAGGTTTGGGCCAGAGCTACGGGGTTCAGCCCCCCACAACCCGGGTGTAGAAGTAACTCAAGAAGCTTTAGAATTTCCCATTTCTTGATTGTAAGAGGGTTTCTTTGACGCTCTAAGATCCAATGTAATCCTAATGTTTCTGCCTTGTATACCTGCAATGGTCATATTTATTGAAACGATATACCGAAAATAGCATGAACCACACTGCAGCAGACCAAATACACTAATCGCCTTAATGTTCCTCCATGTCTTTAATACATAGCAGCATGTTAATTAATCAGCATTCAGCAATCCAACTGAGGTAAGCATCACCACTCTACTGATTCCCTGCTCTGCAATATCCTCTCATCTAAGAATTTGAACAACCACAGGGCATCACTACTATGACATCTTTTTTGTCATGTAGTGCAAGTTGCCACCATTTCATGAATAAATGAAAGCAAGAGATGTTGTCACTATTACCTCTAACCTACTCTTTATCCCTTTCAGCATAGAGCAAGATGCAAAACTTTTTTGCTTTTCGGGCTGTTTGTCTTAATCCTTAGATTTTTGTTCATCAAATTTCTTTTTTGTTCATTCTTTTATCAACAAGAAAACAAATTTATTAATTAGAGAAGAAAGGTAAAAGAAGATGGAGGATAAGAGTCCAAAGGAAAAGTAGGGAAAGATGCTTCGTTACACTGAAATAACTAGTTCCTACCACGTCGTTAATCTAGTATAATTTGTACAAATATGCACAACATTAACCTATTACTTTAAACCACAAGGAACTTGGTTCACATCCAATTTTTTTTTATAACTGAGAAATCCCCGACAGTCGGTGTCACATGGTTAGAAACTCGATGAATAATGAGCCCGCCCCTCTACCCTTCTAAACTTAAATATCAGTCTTGTTTCCGTAACATGGTTCAAACACTTGATACGTGCCTAACCACACATTACATGTTGCATTTTTACCACTAGTCCAAAGCCGCGGGGAGCTAGCCTATATTTACTTTTATCCCAAATTAATCAAAATATGGGCAAAGACAAGAGCTAACCCATAATCTGAATCCTAGAAGATCCCCTAAATAAAATAACCCCATGACAGGCAAGAAAACTTGAACATAATCTTACGAAATCCATTTGCCTGACATATTTTTTACACGTTCAGTATCATCATTGAATTTCGAACTCAACTTCTTCAAATCTTATATGTGCAACTAGTAGCTGAATTTTTTTTAAATGCATCCGCTTCCAATAAAATTTTAAACCAATAACACAGACAAACGCCCCGCTCCAATCATGTCTGGCCTAGAGAAGTTGAATGCCCTCAAGTTGTCCCTAAGCTAAATATGGACTTAAACCAGAACTCAGCAAATAAAACATTCTTTATTCAAAGCTATAAGCTCACCTCAACAAAAACACACCTGATATTATAGGATAAGATGATAAGAATCGCAGTGGCAACATGATGACTCATTGAAACTCCAAAATCAGAGCGCCTTGTCTCCCAAAATATTAGAGCAAATATTGAATATGTATAGAACCCGCCGGCATACATATAAAGTGCCTTCAGTTTGGACCTATATTTACATAAGACAGTCACTCAGATAGGCAGAGACTATGAACTAAAGCTATATAAGCTTAATTAAAAATAATCAGATCTAGATTTTGAAAATATTATGATTTATGGAAAAAGAGGCCATAAGCCAGCAGCTTCTGTCTGCAAGAATCACAAAAAAACAGTTATTCTTGCTTGCAAACTTTACCAATTATGTCCCAATATAATACCAGTCACCATCCATCCTCAAACCCCATCCTCTCTAATGCAACACAGAGGAACTACACACAAAGAACACCAATTAAGAACTAAGATAGAACAGGTCTTACTTGTACATCTGGTCAGGCCAGAACTGATCACCAGGCCCTACCCAAAAGTATTTGGTATTTGTGAACCAAGGTTCATTGTAGGTCACCACAAGTGCAAAAACTTCTGCTGAGAGAAAATATATACATTTCCATGCTGATTCTTTGAATTTCCGTATCCTTCTCCTCCGTTCATCAGTCTCATTTTCTATCACTTCTTGTCCTTTCCCAAATATTAACCTTCTCGCCACTTTCTGCAATAGTACATAGATTCCATGTTGAAAGAGAGATGATCAAGAAGGACAGTTCATGTAGAAACTAAAAAGAATCTGAAAGATTCTACCTATTCTAAGAGCAGTATTACATTTGATTTTTAAGAACAGAAGTTCCAATTGAAGACTATAGAAACTTGAAAGGAGGAAAATTAGAAAAGAACAAAGCAAGATCCAGTTCCTTACGATTAAGTCCGCCTCAAACTTGCTAAGACTTCCCTTACATAATTAAGTCCCTCAACCTGATAAGAGTTTAACAGCACTACTACACACATCTCTTTAGAGAAAATTTTGCCTCATTTTTATCAAATGCTTCGTGCCTCAATTTTTGTTTTTTCATGTCAGCCTGCCTCTTCTTTTAAGCATAGACCTTTCAATGGGTGAATCAGAAAAGCTTTTTATTATGTGGAAACGAGTTAAATCCTTTTCAGTGTCCTACAGGATTTGTATCTTCTCTATTTTAGTTTTATTCTTTATTTTAATTATGTAAAATATTGGACTAAACGATCTTAAATAGAGCAACATGGTCAGCAACAATTCATATAGGGGGCCCAAACTTGCTTGCAATTGAGGTGTAGTTGTAATTGTTGTTTGTGTACATGAATTGTATCTTCAATATCTATAATTTGCTTTAATACTTTCTTCTTCTTCTTCTTCTTCTTTTTCTAAAAATAAGCTTTAATACTTTCTTCTTAACCACATCAATATCTTAACATCCCTTTAGCTAAAATTTGTCCAAGACTCCAAGTATGGCACTGTTTAAGTGAAAGATGCATAAGTCAACTGCTTTAGTGCTAGATCCGAAATATAAAGGAAAAAAGGAAGCTGAATCATTTTGAGCACAGTTGCAGTTTTCCCTCTACTGCACATAGTTTAACAAGAAATTAAACATCCAAAGCTCTACAGAATTTAGACTATTCATGAATCTGATAATATCACAAAAGCATCTCAACAACTTGGCATCAACAGAAACCAAAGTATACTCCCCTTTTCTACACATAAACAAAAATTACCCAGCAATGTGAGTTCTCCTCCTACTTCAAGATTGATCAACCAATTTAATGCACTTTCAGAACCTTCAACCAATCCAAATACTTATCCTCGTGAAATATCACCAGCTATAATTTCACACATACACTGTCCCGGAGTAGGACGTTAGAACTAGCAGTACAAAGGAATAGCTAAAAAAAGTTAATTCTCTGAAAAGGTCAAAAATCCCACCTAAAACAACCGAAAAAAGCACAAAAATCCCAAACAATTGAACAGAAACTAAAGAACACTCCCATACTCTACACATAAGCAAATATTAACCCATGAGGCATGAACGTGAGTTCTAATCCTACTTCAAGATTGATTGTATCGAAGAAATCCCACATCAGTTAATTACGGGATGGATGGTCTGCATATGGCTTGGGCATTCCTCACCTCTTGAGCTAACTTTAGGGGTTGAGTTAGGCCCAAGTTTCGTAACATGGTATCAGGGAAGCACACATCCCAATTCCCATTCACATTGTTGAGCTCCCATATTAAAATTGTCCATGCTCCAGATGTTCAACCAAGTCCCACATGGTCAATTCCTCACTTCTAGTACTAGCTTTCTGATTGAGTTAGACCCAAGTTTCATAACAGATTGACCCATTCAATATGTGCTCAGAACCTTCAACCAATCAAAACGCTTATTCTCATGAAGATCATCAGTTTTGCTTCCACAACTAGCAGTTCAAAGGAATAGTAGCTTTCTGATTGAGTTAGACCCAAGTTTCATAACAGATTGACCCATTCAATATGTGCTTAGAACCTTCAACCAATCAAAACACTTATTCTCATGAAGATCATCAGTTTTGTTTCCACAACTAGCAGTTCAAAGGAATAGTAGCTACAAGAATCACCTCGCTCAAAATCCAAGTTAACTAACATAGAGATCATAAAACTGACATACATTCAAATTCATCCACACCAGAATCAGCAAAATTAACAAAACCCCCATCTCAAAAAAATGCACAATAATCCAGAAATTTCAAGACTGAATCACTTAAAACGATAAACCCACAAAAATTAACAGAAAAAATTACCTCAAAAACAAATCTATCAAGCAAAAATCTGAACGAGGGAAAGAAGAGGGCAAACAATGGAAGAACAGCGAAATCTTCATATGATGGGTAAGATTCATGTTCCCAATCAAGAAAAGTCCCTTGAAAGAAACCCATTTTCTCAGAATCCCAAAAAGATTCAAACTTTGCCAATAAATTACGTGAAAATCTTCGAGTGAATCCTTTGAAGTCTTCAGCAAATTTGGGAAGCTTCGTTCAGCTCGAAATATTGGATCAAGTGGGAAATAGGTGGGTCCATGACAGATTTTATTTTAAAAAATATTGGACTTTCTGACCATATATTATTTTTATCCACCTTGGAACCCGATTATATCCAGATTCGTATCTGGTAACCACATTAAAACCCGACTATATTTAAATTCGTATCGCGTAAGGCCCCATATATTATTTCAATATATACTATTTATAGCAAAGATTTTTTATAGCCTTATTAATTACATCCACATTGGTAAAATTATGATGGATTTTGTGGATCGAACAAAAATTATTTTTTATCGAGTTTCATCCCATATATTTTTATTAAATTAAGATTAATCTATTTAAATTTGAATGCATGTCTAAACATTGAAATGCGTATTTAAATTTAGTGATCTGAATCTGAATACATATCTTAATATTAAGATATTGTATTAGGATATGAATACTTAATTGTTAAGATTGTTAATTTTTTTAGCATCTGAATGTATAAAATTTATCGTTATTTAAAAGATAAAGATAAAATTTAAATAAAATATTTTAGAATTTTTATACGGCAATTGGTGGTGTTGATGACTATTGAAGGTGATTGTATAAGTTGACTTGGGATGGTGGTGATTATGGGTATATCTTATTATATAGTGGCTGGCATTAGTAACTAATTATAGTTTGTGGCAATGGCGATTGATAAATAGTAATGGAAAGATACTTATAACTAATGATAGCGGGGAATGATGATGGAGGATAATGATATATAATGTTGATTAATGGTGGTAATTATCGATAGTGATTATTTGAGGACACAATAGTAGTTGGTGGTGATAATTAGAAATAAATGACTAATGATGATGTCAACTAATTTTGTTGGTTGATATTAATGGCGGTTGTGGTTGAACTGAGGATGGTGATTATGGGTGATAGGCGGTGGTGATTGACAGTGATGATAGTTGTGACTGAAATAATGGTTGTGAGTGGTGGATACCAGTAAATGGAGTAGCGGTCATCTGTCATTTTTTTAGAAATTCTTAAATAGACATTACAATTATATGAAGACTTTGTTATAAATCTTAATCATTCATATCCATTAACTGACCGTAAAATAAGAAAAATAAGCACACGTAATGATTAAGATCTAAATGATCAAATTCGGTCACTAAAAAGAAACAAACTTAATGACTGAGACTTGAATAATTAAGATTAAGAACAATATTGTCAAAATGAGCAGTTCTGGTTGATCTTCATGAAATTATTCAAAAATGTATACTTACGAGACTACTTTAAACACACCTCAAATATAACTAAACGACCATTTTTGTTATTTTCTTTATTTAATCAAACTATATATTATTTTGAACCAAAGTAGTTTGCTAAAATGAGTAAAATTTGGAAACAAAGGAAACATTGTACAACAATACGTGTGAAATTTGTTAACACACACATATGGAATGATAACCTTGTGATGTTTCTTTTTTAAGTATTAGTATTAGTACTCCCTCCGTCTCATTTTATGTGACATTTTTTGACATGACACGTTGTTTAAGAAAAAAAGAAAGACTTTTAAAACTTATTTGTGTGGTTGAGAATCATTTCATTAAGGGTAAAAAGGGAATTTTAAAGGTAAATTGTTTCCAATCAGAATAACGTGACATTCTTTTTGGGATGGACCAAAAAGGAAAGGGTGTCAGATAAAATGAAGCGCGGGAGTATTTCTTTTATAAAATGATGACTTTGGAATCCATATTAAAGTTACATAAAAAGAGATTAAGGATCATTATGGAATCATGAAAAATGATTTAAAAATGTTCTTATAGTCATATTGGCTTCCCACTAACTAGCAACAAACCAAAAAATGTATCAAGTGTTATAAAACTGATTCTAAAATTAACTAAAATAAATTTAAGGCGGAACAACAATAGAAGAGAAAGAGGAAGGAGAAAATTTTCTCACAAATCTATGTACTATTCTTCTCCATTGATGAGCAATTTATAGGA